>JANHFT010005911.1:44905-63716 GCA_032467955.1 Pseudoxenodon macrops | reverse complement strand
GTTTGGTGAACTGGTTGTTGGAAGAAATCATTAGGGCAGAGAACCGGTTGTTAAATTATTTGAATCCCACCACTGTCCCATCCCCATCTATATTCATGGCATTTAGCCTTTTTTCAAGGTCTCTTTTTGACAGAAGACTGTAAACATGGTCACAATCATCTTCAGAATGCAGATTTACAATTTTTCATCTCATATTGTGCTACTATTCAGAAAATGTAAGTTACAGGAAAATTAGTGGCATAATTCACAGTAACATTTTAGCTAGAAATATGCCATAACTCAAAATATCAAGAATGAAGAGTCTTGAAGATAATTTAAGATAATACCTTAACTTAGGTTAATTAAGCTGGTCTATAACTATTAAAATTTGATTGATAAATTAATTACAGATGTTCAAGCCAAGTTTCTATACATGCATTTAGATTATGCAAAAGGTTTGCCTCTCTGAACTGTTATTCTTTTCAAATAATGACTAGAGCAAATGTTTAACACTTCTTATATGCCTCACTTTCACAACTATAATACTGTTTCCTAAAGAGAGAAATAATAGAAATTGAGGGGGAAATGTTGTGCAGTCTTATCACTGCCTTTCACTAATTTTACTAGGGTGGAGAGAGAAAGAGATGTTTCAAAGTATTTCATCTATACATTTCCATCATGAGCTTGAATATAACAGCATTAATCTCAGATTCTCATGCATTCTATATTACCTATATGAAAAGAATATATACCAAATTCAATGTATTATCTTTTATAGTAGTTGTATATCCCAGATAATTTTATAAAATGCTTGTTTAAAATAAGATAGGTACTTGTATGTCACAATTGCCATTAGATGGCAGTGTTCAACAACTTTCCATTGAAATACAGTATTAGGATTAGTTTTCAGCAGTTACACAGTAATTAAATAGTGAAATAACTATAGGTTGCTTCTTTTAAAATGCTTGAGAAAAGTTTTAAGATGTATAAATTGATGCTGGATTTTAGGGCCTGGGATTAACAGAATAGAACAGAATGTAATTTAATGTAATAGAATTTTATAAATTTTCTGTCTAAAATGTGGGGATGCAAAAAGCTGGAAGCTCAACCACCTTCAATATATCTCATAATGAAACTACAAAATAGCAGCTTTCCAGAGGTGCCATACAAAATTTGAATTTGTTACGTGTTGGAAATAATATTTAAGGTATATAGGTTTTTCTACTAGCCACTCTAGAATATTGCATGTCAAAGAGAAACATTTTTTAGAAATGTTAAACCCAAGTCATGACCATATTTTCAATATCCAATTGCTCTTCAAACTAAACAATATTTCATAATGTTCCAGCATTGGTGTTAAACATTTGGATGCTTTTCTAGCATGTTACCCCTCCCTTCTCATATTAGATATTAAACTGGATTGGCATTTGGCATTCATTAGATAAGGTAGCAAACTTTACATAGTAAATTATTCATATATACATGAAAAGGAATTCCAGGAAAATAAGTGCAATTGTAGATTGATTAATCCAATGGGAACACTGGATATTCTGAGACAAGACCTACATCCTTTCTAGACTGTAATCTGTTCTGACATGATTACAGTCATGATTACAGCTGACATGTTCAAAATAGCAAGTCCTGGAAGCAGCAATGCCGATTCTAAAGACCTGTCCACAAGGCTGTTTGTTTCCTGCACTTTGCTGTTGTATAGAATATTCCCACATGTGACTAAGAATGCCTGGCATTTAGGACACACCTGCAACATTTATTAAATGAGGTTAATATTCCCAATTAGATAACATTACTAGAAACTAGTAATTTAGATCCCTTGATAGGCACAGCTTCATATTACCAGCTGTCGGTCTTATTTATTTCTGACCAGATTTTATGGTTAGCCATAGAGATCTAAGTCAGTTTCAGAGCCCCTTCTTCTGGAATGTTTCTCCATTTACTTTCACAGATGAACCATTTTTCATTGTTCTACCACTAAAATTCCAGTCAACAGGAGAAGAAAGTTGAAGAGTCTTTTTGTATGTCCAGTAGGGATTAAGTATGAAGGTGACAGCACTCAATCCTGTTAATAGAACAGTAAAATATAAGAGTCCCAGATTTTCCATCACAGCATTCCAATTGGAAAGACACACCCACCACATATGGTAGGTAAGCATCATGCGGCAGTGAAACATGTGGATCATTATCCACTGACTTGCCTTCCAAAGGAAAGTATTAGCCCGGCCAGCCTAGAAAAAAAGAAAAAAGAAACCCAGGTTAAAATACCAAATAGATAGAATTGAAACGTATTTCACATGAAACAAGAACCATATTTGCAAAGTTAAAGTATTATAGAACCTTACTACTTCCAAATTTGTTTAAAGTTATGAAAGAAGCAGGGAATCTGAAACAAAACTAGCTTGTGAGTAAGAACTTGATTAAACATCTGGATCACTCTTTTGAGGACAAAATGGAATGTGAGCTAGAAAAACTATTAGGAAGTATGCTTAAGTTCTTCCAATTCGAGCAAATTCATGCTTTTTGTATAATGACTGAAAAGGATCGCTCAAAGGAAAAATAACCTTTTGCATATGCCAAGACAGCAACTTTATAATCCATGCCCTACATCAGTTACAGAACTGGAAAATGCAGGATAAAATGTCCCAACACGTAAATCTTAGAAGACTGTTCCAAAAACAGACGTATTCCATAATAGTTCTATATTTCATCTGTGGAGTTTGTCAAATCCGTAGAAAATAGTACTGGCTACTTTTTAATTTAAATAAAAAGAGGGATATTTCCTGCCATATTATCCCAGGCTGTATTACTAGGAAGTAGAATTGAATTAAGAAAGACCCAGTTTAATCTAGTAGTTAAGGCAATATGTTGGAAAGCGGGAGACTGAGTTCTAGTCCCATCTTAGCCATGAAAACCAGCTGGGTGACCTTGGGCCAATCACACACTCTCAGCCCAACCCACCTCACGGAGTTGTTGTGGAGAAAATAGGAGAAAAGTGTTTGCTCTATTTGTAAAAATAATAAAGGCAGCATATACATGAATTTGTCCTTTAGTATTCTAAATCCATCTTAATAGACATCTTTATAGTGTTCAAAGTACTCTTCTAACAAGGGTAATATTAAATTGGGGGCTTCAGTATTCTGATATAAACTTATTATAACATGCAATGTCTCCCACCCATCCCAATATCTTTATAGAGAATAGCTTGAATCCTAAAGCAGGGGAAATCTGAAAATTTCTATTCACTGTTACTTTTAATATTCAAATCTAGAAAGGACTAGTTAGGTTCATATAATTTACTTTTTTGTTTTCTATAGTTATTTTAATCTAGAAGAGTCTGGTTGGGTTCACATAATATATTCAGGTAAATTGTAAAAGTATAACTAGAATGACAGGCACCCACCAGTATCCATTTTACCTCCTCTACTGACATAATTTTGTCACTGCTATACCTCTGCCAATTCCCAGGGATTAAAATAATAAAATAATATACAGTTTATGGCCAGAGACAAATTGTCCATTACATATTATAATAGTTGGGCTCAAACAAACTATATTATGGCTCAGTATAATGTATGAACCGGCCACTACTTGGAACCATCTATTTTTCCTTTTTTCTCTCTAGCCCTGCTTATTACTTGGAAAACTATACTGAGTTGGGGTTGGCAAGCTTATGGTCTTCCCAATATTTAAGCAAAGCTCCCATCATCCCCAGCCACAGGGTGAGCTGTTTTGAAGCTCAGCAATATCTAAAAGATTACAAACTTTCTACCCGTACATTAAGGAATAAGCCCTTGTAACACAATTTTTGACCTGGTTTTTAGATTTCAAATGTACACATAAGTATGAACTGAAATATTGCCTAAATATTGCCTAAATTGTTTGCATTTCTGTCATAAATGTTTACATTACAATGCTGTTTTCAATTTGCAGTCTAAAATACAGTCTATAGTATCATGTATGCTGTATAGAGAATTGTATTGCTTTAAAGGAATACTATTTATATATTCAATTAATAAAGCTGAATGACCACAAGTGACTTGAAGTGGCATATTCAAAAGAATATAAAACACACTATCCCAATAAAGCAGCTTTAAGGGAGAGCTTCTGAACTGTTGCATATACAACTCTCCTTATTGCTTTCTCTGCCACCTCCAAATGAAGGAAGCAAAAGTTTACATGGATTCCATTCCCTGTCATTTCCCTTATCTATCCTAATGACAGAGTTAACTTCCCCTTAAGGCCTATTATGTCATGACCTCACAAACAAGGTTTTACATAACTTTCTCAAAAGTTATGAACTTTTGTTGATATCAGAATGTAGTTGCAAGAAATAAACATTCTCCAGAGCTCAAGATCATTATTATTTTCTTAGATTGGTTACAGGGCACTCAACAAGCAATCCACAGAAATAGCAGTTTTAATCTATGGTTCCATGTCACAGGAAAAAATCCAATTATGTACATAGTTCACAATATTGTAAAAATGGGACACTATCTGTATATGTATTTCATATAGAACCACGTCTCATTTAACTACTTAAAACTAGTTCACAGATAACAGTCTGGTGGATCTCCCCCATTTGCTAAATTTATCATGGATTGAAATTTCTTAATGCAACTTTAGTTCCTCATTGGAATGCACACTAATTATCAACATAAACTGTTTTAGGTCATATTACAGTTCATGTAACTCAACGTTCTTATTAGTTACAAAGGAAAAGGACACAGCTCTCCTAGCGCCCACCCCACCCCAAGATAGGACCATTGAATGGAATTGACAACTACATGACTAATTTCTAGCAGCGTTATTTTGAGTCTCAAATGCTTCATCACTCTTCCAGTGATATTTCCCATTGTCCCCAAACTGGCTGGGGACAAGTACAGAAAGTTGTTTACCCCTAACCAGATTTATTGATTCTACAATATATTTTCAGAAAAAGTGTTTTGGATGCATTTGTATTCTAAAACACAGTTCCAAGGTAAATTTAAAGTAGTAAATGTAATAAACACAGTATTGAATTAATAGATTTAATATTTCATCTGGAAAAGCTCAATCAAGGTACATAATCTATTAAAAATGAATTATTCAATCAGGGGTTACCCTGTTTCCCTGAAAATAAGCTCTTCCCGAAACACAGTAGCAGCCATGAGGTGATCATGCTCGCCACCTCCTGCACTTCAAAAATAATAAGACCGCCCCGAAAATAAGGCCAAGTGCTTATTTCAGGGGTCAAAAGAAAATAAAACCCTGTCTTATTTTCGGGGAAACACGGTACTCCTAGTTGTTGCTCTACCACAATGTTCTAGATATGATAATCAGCTAATCTTTTCAAGTGTACATTTATTATGACACTCTTCTGTAATAGTTAACACCTGTTGGTAGATGAAGAACACTAGCAGTGAGGACCTCCGAGCAGCTATGTATTCAGACATGGACCTAGGTCTGATCACTCAGAGACTCTGAATGGAAATGCTTACAATAACAGAGAAGAGATGGAGGATTAGATTCTAGATAGGAGATTCAGCAAGAAAAAAAAGTGAAGAGAGAGAGTTGTAGCCTGAACGTTATGGAATAAAATGCCTCATTACTGAAAGAAGCTGTCGTCATGCTCTCAGACCTGCTGCAATTCTAGTCTGTTTTGCCATATGGACTTCAACTGGGGACTAGTCCAGACAAGATATGTAATTTTATGTAGCAACCATAGCTCTTCTTTGCTCGCTGCTCTCTCACCTTTAAAAGCATCCAAGACATGCAAGTGAAAGGTGTACTCATCTCAAGTAGCATTCCCATCAAAGGAATGTAATGTCCAGATTTTATGTTGGTTATCAGACCCAAAAAACCACCAAAGGCAAAAAAATGGTGAGCAACTACAAATAAATCAAATGTTTTAAAGATAAAATTAGAGACATGAACAGCTACATTTTCCAGCAAAAAGAAGCCAGAGGCTATGAGGCAACTGAACCAACTCCAGTCCTCCTGGGAATAAACCTTGTCAGCTTGAAAAACTGGATCTAAAAGTAAAGCCCAAAAGCCAGCCACACAACTCTGAATGCCGAACACGCCTCGTGTAGCAGCCAGATTCCAAAAGACTTTCTCCTTCGCTGACAATGAGCGGTAAGTTTTACTCAACCATAAAGACAAAAAATGTGAAAAACAGAATATTCCCAAGTAGAGAAAGAAGCCAATGGCCACTAGTGCCAAACGAACTTCCCACAGAAAATAATTCCAGGCAAATATGGATCTAGATGTTGCCTCATCATTTTGAAGATTCATGTCTTCTACTTATGTTGAGGTGGTTTGGGGAGCATCCACTTGTGAAGTCCACTTAAAAATCTTGAACCTTTGCCCATGCAGTGAGCAGCAACCAATTTCTCATTGTCACCTGTAGGGGGGAAAAAGACAAAATGTTCTATACAGTATAGAAATACATACATTACACATACCTAGTTCTAAGAAGTCATAGAGACTCAGTTTACACACTGCACTAAGGTCCTTTAATTTGAGTAAAACCTTTTGTATAACCAAAATGGCTTAGAATTTTGTGTAACCCAATAATAATTATTCAACAAACTGATTAAATAAACATCAAATGAGAATCCAACTAAGCAGTATTAGTAGTAGCAGTGCAAAGGTTGCTTGGGTTTCTTGCATAGACTGTACTTCTGCAATTAACACTGACATAAAGAATCACACATTGCTTCTTAGTACCTGTCACTGGCCATATTAGTCTGGCTCTGAATCCAAACACTGACCTATCAACAAGTCATGTCTTTGTGATGGCACTTAAATATGCAAATATATACTTGTAATGAACTTATTTAGGTTTTTTTAATGTTAGAGTTGTATGCACCTAACTATGAAAAGTGCTTTGAGGAGATGGCATGGGCGATAGCTGGCTGACAAGGTATCTATAGTCACCTTCCTTGATCTGGTGCCCTCCACAAGGATTGAATTTATAAAATGGCTCTGCAAAACAGCTTATACAAAATTATGGTTGACTAATTTGTGACACAATATATTATGTAATCCAGTCAGTGTAATCAGTATATGGCTTGATATGTTGTGTGAATCTAAACACTCAGGTCAATTCAGATAAACATGATTAACTAAATCATAAGTATGCAGGGATAGAGCTATGAGCTAAATAAAAGCACAATCAGTGGTTATAGCCAACTATGGCTTCTTTCACTGTGTTTTTACCCTTACTGGGTTGTATTCCACACTGTCAGGAAAATGAAGTTGCACATACAACCTTGGAGGTTACTTAGGGAACAGAGGCCCTAATAATATGTAACTGCTGTATTTTGCAGGGAGTTTCACAGGTGCACATGACTACCTAGTCATTAGCAGGAGAGGGATACTTTCAAGGTTTCTTCCATTATGCCTTGCAGATGGATTTAAGAAACAACTAGGTTCCAGATGCATATTTCATTCCTAACCATTATACATTATAAGCACATTATACACTATGATTCAGGTCTGGATCACAATTAACCCTTAACTGGAAATAAATACACACACACACACACACACACAAAAGAATATGCTGTACTTGCTAATATCCCATCAGATATTTTTAGCAATTGTTCCTGACTTCTGACTTTATTTTTTTTAATAGTATATTTCTCTTTGATGACTTTCTACAGTAATGGTTGTAATTGTTTAATTAAAGACAGAATTACATTCTTCCCCTTAGAGTTGACATGCACTGAGTTGACAGACTATCTCCCATTTACACAAAAATCAGGTATGCCTAATTCAGAGTTGAATTCCCAATTCCACGCTGTCTGAGGATGATGAGAGCGGAACTCCAACACAGGACAGAAGCAACAACTAGTTCAACATTATCCATCCTACCCAAAGATATCTTTAAAATAAATTTCTGCAGCCTGATCATTTTATCTTGGAGATACAAAAAGGTAAGTAAAGCCATTGTCACTAGCTGCTCACCACATATTGTTAGTAATTTCATGTAAGGTATTCTCCTGATGATTGTCTTCCAAAATACTGTCTTCCTGAGTCCTTTTTCTCTGTACACCTCAATGCTTAAGAATACCTTTCTGGGTAATGCAGACAACCAAGCCATCCCAAATGCCCAAGGCTTCCCCAGAATAAGTCTTGCCTAGCAACAGATTTAATATAAGTAAAACTTTGTGACACACTCGTTAAATACTTAAAACCAATAGAAAAAAACTTTTTATGGAAGAGTATCCTAACAACTCTGAAGAAACACTGAGGGTCAGGAAAAAGTAATACCATTTCCTGAAAATTACACTTCCAGTTACAGGTAGTCCTTCGACAATTGGACCCAACATTTCTGTTCCTAAATGAAACATTTGCTAAGTGAATTTTGCTCCATTTTACAACCTTTCTTGCCAGAGTTGTTAAACGAGTCACTACAGTTGTTGAATTAGTAACACGGTTGTTAAGTGAATCTGGCTTCCCCATTGACTTTGCTTGTTCTCAGAAGGGAATCTGCAGTGTTCCTGAATTTAAAAATTATTTGCTTCAATTTAGGTGTGACTCCAAACTACCGTAACTCTTGGAAACTCACAACAGAATAAACAATAAAAGTGCAATCAGAACAAATCAAGATTTGATGCTGTCGTTTCATACACAATACAGAGAAAACACATCCAGCAAAAAGATCCAACCATCTTAACTTAAGCCTTGGGAAAGCAAACAAACCTTAAAGGCTTCATTAAATTCAAACTTGGTGGGAACCAAGCACATTTGGGAAGGGGAAAAACTCACTCCAGAGAGGAGGTGATGTAGCAAGATGGCACAATTTATTTGAAAGAACTCAGAGTGTGCCAATTCTGCTAACTTGTAAAGGCTAGGCAAAAAAGCCATGGGAGACGGGCAGTCCCTGGAATAAACTTGCCTTTATGGCATGTACATGTACAGATGATGAGCAGCATCTTGTATTCCACCTGAGAGCAGAATGGTAACCAATGCAGCTCACCAAGACTGGCCATGCTGCTGCAGTTTAGAAGAGCAGCCCAAGTAGAGCATATTACAGTAGATGACCCTCAGGGTTACTAGAGCATAAATGACCCAGGAAGAGACCCTTGTTGGAAAGAAATGTCCTCCTATGTTCAGTTCCAAGTGGGGAAAAAGACACTGGAAACATGGAGACTGCTTGGAAAGATGTTTTAATGGTGGACAGGAGCACATGGTTTGAGTTCCTGAACAGAAAAGGTGATCACAAGCTTCTAGATGTTGAAGAAGAAAAGAAGAAGAAGAAGTGTTGTTGGGAGTCCCTGAGTTTTTTATACCATCTATAGACTCCACCTGCAAGTTTCCTGTTTCTGTATAAGAAATTCACTCAGACTCCCAGGGGGCAGGGGTCTTAGCTAACCTTTTAGGCTGTCTCCCAGGCTTGCTTTGAGTGTTGGCTGATGTAATTTTACATGTGGTGAATTTCTGTTTGCTAGATGGGTCTGCCTGAAGAGGGTAGATCTTTGTTATGTAGAATAGACTGGATCAGGCTTTTTAATGGCCCATTGACAAAGGTGAGGGCTATTAAGAGTGAGTATTTGCCGCCGAAAACACGTTTCTCCATTTCTCATCCAAGGAAATATAATATTCTGCCTTTTTATTATTTCCTAAAATATTTAATTTTCTAGGAGACAGGTGGATTTACTTCCTACACCCTATTCTGCTATATAGTGCCCACCCTGTGCAACATCATTCCCCCAGGCATGAGACTGGTTTTGCCAGTGGGCATGGGAACTGGAAGCCAATGCAGTGGCTCTAATAGTTGTTTTGATTAATGGGATAACCTCTGCTGCCAGTATTATGCACTTCATGAGGGTTTTTAAAATATATTTTTATATTGTCGATTCCTTGTTTTTAAATTGTTGAAGTGTTTTTTTAATGTTTACGTTGTATTGTTTTTTATATTTGATTTAATTTGTAAGCCACCCAAAGTCATATATGTGAGACAGACAGCTATGTAAATTTGAATGTTAAATAAATAAACAATCAAACAAACAAATAAAAAATAGCCTTTGTTATAATTCTTCACTTCAACATATCTTTATTATTCCTATTGCTACTCTTGTTTAGATGTTCAGTTCCTTCTGACTCTTAATGACCCAGCAAGACATTATTTTGTTAGGATTCTCTGACAACTACTGCTAGTGTTCTTGCAAACTAATGCTGGTCTCATTAATAATACCAGTTATCTATCTAGTTTCTCTTTACTTCTTTTCCATTTCTTTCAATTTTTATAAACATGAAGATCTTTCCATTGATCATTAGCTTTGCATTACATCTCCAAAATATTTAACTAATTCACTAATAATGCTTCCAGTGAACAGTCTGGTTTGCACTTTATCTGAATAATAATTGTCCAAGTAATTCTCAAAAGATTCTAGCAGCATAATTAAAAAAAATTTTTTTTTTCTTTAGCCTTTCTGATGGTCTAGATTTCACAGACATATATTATAACTGGAAAAACATGACCTTGACAATAATTTTTTTTTTTGCTCACAGACTGCTGCTTCTGTATTTATTATTTTTTCAGGTATGTCACAATCCTTCTTCAAAAGAACATTTCTTTATTTAATGACTATAGTCGCCATACCTATGAAGTTTTAAGATAGGAAAAAAAGTTTATTACTTCAGCTTATTCAGCAGTTATTTACATTCAGCTGACATTGCTTGAGATTTTTCTATTAGTATTACACCTTCCTTCCTTCCTTCTTTCTTTCTTTCTTTCTTTCTTTCTTTCTTTCTTTTTTTCTTTCTTTCTTTCTTTCTTTCCTGTCAGCCTTATATGCATCAGATCATAACTTTAGGCAGTGGAACTTCTGCCAAGAAGACTATTCAGAGAAAATAAGATATCTGGACGGTTTGATGAAATATCTGATCAATACCTTGAGAACATGGATAAGTTACGGTCTGCCAAATATGGTAAAAATTGCTCTTAGCTAAGCAGCTATTGTTCTCCATCCCTAAGCAGGTGTTAGATTAGGAAACTGGTGATTTCCTCTGTCTGAACAGTTTATAAATAAGAATACAGATAAGGAGCAAGTGTGAATACAATGGTGCATTCCACAAAGGTTTATGCTAACTAAGTTCTTCTAAGTGACTTGCAATGCAAAATACAAATTGCCTCAGCTAAATAACCCTATCTGCACTGCTGTCTTGTATGACTAAATGGAATATACCAAATTCCTTATCAATTTTCTGTGTGCCTATACAATTTCATCATAGATTTAGCCCCATATGTATTAGCGGATCCCTTCATAACGCTAAGGGTTGAAGAAGCAGCTTAATATTTATGATTTTTCTTCTTCATTCATTAATAGCAATGGAGTATGACTTAGCCAGAAATAAGTTTAGACAATGGATATTTGATTTGGAAAATCAAATTGAACCTAACCAAATTCCCACTGATGTTTTCTTAGGCAACCTAGTTATCAGTCATAAACTGATAGATGTTAATCTCACCACTCTATTCATATTCAAAAAAGTTCTGATTGTTGCACTTTCTGATGTTTTGCAAACTGTGTTCCAAGAAGAAAGATTCCAGAAACTCCTATACAATGAGACAGAATGAATGTGTTTCTCACCAGAAATCAAGAGTCATTGAAACAATAGTTCTTCTTGAAAGTCAGTTCTATCAAGTTCTGTGGCATAAATTTATCACACCTGCATTTACTCAATGTCCACATTATAATTGATTCTTTTAATCTCAATTATGTTTCCTCCAAGCAGAACAACACACTTTTCTTTAATGGCTAGAATTCCTAATCTTGGGCCAGAAAAAGACCCACACTTTTATGGCCCAAAGGGGGGATTGAAGGAAGTTAGCACCCACCCCTCTCCTAGAAAAATGAAATATCCTAGGAAATATTAAAAAGACAGAATATTATATTTCCTTGGATGAGAGAAAAGGAGAAATATGTTTTTAAAGACAAAGCAGCTCAGAGGTGGATTTTAAAACTTCTTACTGCCAGTTCTCTCAGGGCCATGCTGCGGCTGCATGCATGGTATGTGCGCCACGTGTGCATGCACTGTGCTTTAAAAAAGCTTCTGCGCATGCGCAGAAACAAAATCCAAGATGGCATCCAGGGTTGCTAATGGTTCTAGCAAACCAGGCTGCCAAATTACTAATGGTTCAGTAGAACCAGACTGAACCGTTAGGAACCCACCTCTGAAGCAGCTCCTTGTCGCACCTTCCACTCCAGTGTTATGGGATTAAGGCATAGCCCTGAGGACATGATAAGATTAGCAACAGAACTCACCATATGGCACCTAGAGACATTACATTAAGATTCAACCAGGCCTGAGACAGCCTACAAAGTTAGCTAAGACTTCCATCCCCTGGGAGTCTGACAGCCAATGGGATACATTTCTTACACAAGAACAGGAAACTCCTAAAATGGGGCCCAACAGAGGGCATAAAACCCAGGGACTCTCAGCATCCCATCCCTTTTTTTCACTCAGGAGCTTCAAGCCATTAAAACCATCCTTCCAAGCAGCCTCCATGTTTCCAGTGTCTTTTTCCCCACTTGGAACTAAACTCAGATGGACATTTCTTCTGCACACATCACGCAGAAATTTTAAAAATGCTCTCTTAATTGGAAAATAAAATTAGAAAGCTGGGATTGATGTTCTTGTTTCAGTTTTTGGAATCTCTCAAAGAAACAAGTAAGAATTACATGCAGCTATTTATGCCAAGGCCACCTAATTTAATATAATATTAATTGAAATCATCATGTAATTTACATTATTAATTTAAATAATCATTTAAATCCCATTTTCATTAGAACTTTTATTAGAAAAGTATTCCTTTAACAAAATGACGCCATAGAAGTTTGTTTTAAAAACAATAGTAAACCTCTTGAGGCACAAAGAAAGAGTGACGATTACTACCTTAAGTAAAGGAAAAAAGAAATATTTACATCTCCCCTTCTCTTATTAAAAGGGCTTGATAATTGCTTCCTGTTACGGACAGTTTCATTATTGCTACAAAGAATAATACACTGGCAATGAACTAGACAGATGGTAAAAAATTAATACAACACAATACAATGTTATTGTCAAAGCTGGGATGAAAATCCAGAATTGATGTTCCAGATCACTGCTCCAAACTGCTAGACTTAATTAGGATGCATACATGTTTCCCTCCCTCCCCAATACACACAGAAAGACAAATTCACAGAAATGGAATTGATAAAATTAACTTTTTGTAGAAAAAAAAGAATACCTCATACATCTCAAAAGATATCCCAGCATAGAATAAATGTAACAGAATGATTTTTTTCCAGAGAGTCAACGAATAAAATATGTTTGAATCCTTACCTTTCTTCTGTCAGGTGAGATATATTTTTGAAACATTTAATTTACCATTAGAATTTTTCTGGCTATTTGTAAATTTTATATATAGATGGCATTAATGGCATTCAGAAACCATGCCAAACACTGATTTTTGCATTCTCACAGCAATTAATCTTACCAGAAATATATTTGCACTGTATTTTCTTTCTTAGCACAAAACAGTCAATACACCAAAATTTAAACTTCTAGATTAATCTCAATAAAATGTAAAGTAAGGTATATTAAAACTTGTTTGCACTCTCATTAAAATCTCCCTCCCTACCTCCCTTCCATCTTCCCATCTTTTTCTTTGTCTTTCCTTTTTCCTTTTTCCTTTCCTGTCCCTTCTTGCATGCTCAAATGCAAAAGGGAAAACATGTCTTCTTTTGTTTTGTATTTAGTTTGTTTTGCTAGCCTCTGCCAGCAAAAACAGAGCTTGGGGGAGGTGTGTGCCCCCCTGGGCCCCATTTTCAGCTGCAATGGCCTCCTGCAGCCATCTGCCAGTGAAAACAGAGCTTGTGGCCCTCTCAAGCTCTGTTTTCACTGGCAGAAGCACTGCGGGCTGGTCCTTAGCTGATAGCCCCACAGGCCAAATCCGACCTGCGGGCCTTGAGTTTGACACCCCTGCCATAGGTGAACAATTGATATGAAATATATCATATGATTTTCACATGTTACCAGATACTAGATATCAGTCAATGTAATACTTATCAGTCTGAGAAGTAAATTTCACAAGATAAAAATTAATGTCTATAATTTTATTTTGGTGAATTATTCATGAATTGACAATGGAGGCTGGAGAGATACATCTCTCAGAAACACTCCATTTAGGCAGAGATTTATCAACTTTCAGGGATGGGGAATGAAGGCCCTTTTATGACTTGTGAACTTCAACTCTCAGCTCATGAATTCTGGGAGTTAAAATCCATAACTCATAAAGAGGGACCATCATTCTCCACTTCTGATCTAGATGAAGAATGATTATGAAAGAAATCTACTAGAACTCTGGATGCAATTTTGCTGAGTCTGAGCTTACTGATTATATAAAAGAACCTGGAGCTCATATGCAGATCGAAATCTGCACTTCTCAGAATATTAATATAGTTTTCATCTCAGAAAGTGCGCACAGAATGTTTTCATTAGAGAAAATCAAGCAGGAAAAGTATGAACTGTAGAAAAAAGATACAAAATACAGACAAATATATGTACATGTTTTAATGCCAAAGTCAGGGACAACAGGTGAAAAGAGAATTTATTATTAATAAAGGAACATATTTGGAAGGGGAGATGAACTTGACAGGGGTGTATATCTTTGGAACAGATACACCAATCTAGGGCAGATGATATTTTCCATTCATTTAGTTCCAGGTTATGGTGACCCCGCTAGGCTTCAGTCTGGGGAAAATGTTTCAGGTCTGTGTGCATGAGTGTATAAATGCATTCATTATAGAAAATGAAAGAAAATTGACTTTTTGAAGCCAATACTATGTGGGTACTATAGGCTCATTCCTTAACAAAAGTAGAGCACCCAACTCCTTTGTCAAAGGCAATCCTACTCTACACAAATCTCTACTCATTTTATAATTACTTTTCTCTTAATAGCTATATACACACAAACACATGATTGAAGATTACCTAAATGGTAAGGCAGGGGATCAAAATGTATGCATTCATACATTATAATAATTATTTCAGGTAGGAATTATCACTTAACTCAAACGCTATAACTTTTCCAAATTTATGTGGCCTAATTCCAGAAGACAATATACTTACAAGCAAATACTTCCATTCAAAAATCATTATTTCTGAATAAATTACATTTAAATTGCCACTTTAAAATCAGCCAGGCTTTTAATCATTTATCTACCATACTAATTCAGGAATAAGTGCAATTAAAGTCAGTGAAATATATTTCTTAGTAGATGTGTAACATTATATTGTTAAGCACTTTTCATACCATCAGCTGAAGTCATATCTAGAAAGAAAAGAATCACATTTGCTGCCTACTATTCCTAAGCTCCAAATTCTCAGTCTCATATATATGGATAAAAACAGATTAAGATCCAATATTGTTCTTTTCTATTTGAGTTTTTATTGCTTTTCTAAACACCTCAGGATTTTTTTACAATGAGGTTTCTCTTTTGGATGAAGATGATGGGGAAAAGATTAAAATGAAAATTACTTGATAGAAAGATGGGCAGAAGGCATAACTGTATGTTTAGTTTCTTTTTAAAAAGTCTTCTCTTTATATTTCTGTTTGCTGTATATGCTATATTGAAAAATTCTACTGAAATAGGCATTAAAACAAGAGAGAGAGAGAAGGTCTCATCCTCTTTGTCTTGATATGTCTGTATCTCTGTCTGTCTCTGTGTACAGCTTCCTTCCCATGTGGTTGCAGAATCTGGGAAAATTAAGATTTTCATTGATCTGTCTACATGTAGGTTGTTTCTATATATTTTGTTGAATTTGTGATTATTGTAGCACAATTACATAAAGATGGTGCAGATGAATGTAGAAGTGCTTCAACTATGTTTTTAAATGGGTCTAACTCAGCTCTTAGATCAATGAGTAAAAGATAGATATTAGATAGATGATAAGCAAACAGACAGACAGGCAGACAAATGATAGATAGATAGATAAATGATCATCAACCATATTTTCTTCAAAGTAAAATAAAAAGTGTTTAATTTGAACTGTTTGACATGTTGCTAGGCAATTTTCCATTATGACATTGATGAACATAGAAGATAAAAGGAGCTGCTTTTATTTTGAATCTGAGTTATTTAGATTCAATCTGCAAAGTTCTTCTGGAAACTAAACCATTTATCAAATTATAAATTAACTAGCCATCCTCCCCATAAATAAAACTTTCAGCTGGGTTAGAATTTAAAAACTGCTTATTTATTTTACCCACAAATAGTCAGTGACATACAACCTTTTAAAGCAACTTCAGCTTCTGGGCACAGATAAGAAGAAAGAGAAGGGGGGAAAATGATGTAGGAGGCGACTCTAGGCATGCAGGTTTGAGTAAAGAAGGATGGAAGATATTAGATGAAACCTTTTTAAGGGCTGATAATGGATTTGTTTGATTGAGAAAAACAATGTATTGAGGTTAAATAATTCAAACCATGCACATTCAATTGGAAGTATATGTTTGAATAGGGTCAGTTTGGTTCGGATTTCCAAAGAGGATTGAAAATAACATTTTCAAAGCTGCAAATTCCAACTACACTTAAAATGTCTTGATCACTTCTGGTTGGTGTGGAGTTACACTTATTTTAAATGGCTGGAAGAACAGTCTAATGCAGCGGTGAAATCTACTTACCTTCCCTACTGGTTCATAAGTGCACGCATGTGCAGAGGGTTAAAAAACCTGGAAATGGTGACATTCAGGTGGGTGGGCATAGCCTCGTGCAATGGCCACCACCGGTTCTCCGAACCACCGGCGGCCACTGCTACCTACTTGCCTGAACCAGACAGAATAGGTAGCATTTCACCACTGGTCTAATGCTTTTCAAGCTACAATAGTCCAAAAGGTATAACTATACCATCTGTTATATCACTGTTGTATTTTGCAGAGTAATAAAATGATTCTGCAAATTCCAAGTATTATTAAGTTGCACTGGAACTAGAACTCTGAGGCAATGCATTACTATCCATTTAAAGCAGTTCTTTATCAAACTGCACATTTAATATTTCTCAGCGTTAAGATTTCTAAACTCAGTGACCTTTCTATAAGTGGCTATTTCAGTAATAAGGCTACCTTTAAGGCTTCTTTTTTCTTTTTCTTTAAATTATATTCTCTGAAAAGCTCATAATTTTTTTTGTAAAGAAATAAAAAGTAACTGAAGGTCATCAAATCATGGAAGAGATTTATTCTTTAGAAAAAATAATAATGAATAATTGGTACTATCACATTTTAGTAACTTCTATTTCTACAGGATTAACCTAGCCTCTCTGAATCCAATGACAATCAAAATATTAAACTTAAAAAAAAAAGTCTATTCCTTTGGTTTTGAAAGGAGATACTTTTTGTGCTGTAGCTCTGCTAATCTTAATAGCATGCTAGATAATAGCCCATATGGGTCAACTGATGGAAGCTAATATTAAGAGGTTGCCTAGAATATGCCTGACTTTAATGAGACATCCATTGAGCCTTAGGGAAAATGCTGTTTGCTTCTATTTAAGCTTCCAAGGGACAGCTGGTAGGAAACAGGATGTTGGATATTATCTGTTCCAACAGGCTTTTTCTTCTGTTCACAAAATTAAAGACCAGATTGATAGTGTCTCATAAACAATACTACTTTAATTATACACAATTTGGAAAGAAAATATAACTGCTGGATTTATCTACAAGCATGGCAGGTTATAATTAATACTTTCTGTATCATTTGAACTTGGACAAAAATCTTTAAAATATTATAAGTTATCTTTTATTAATGGGATGTTTTTGAAACAAAATCAACTGCTAAATTGATTAGATAAATTAAGAATAAGAATATAAGTCTTTAATTGTGAAAGTGCATATATTCCAGTAGGATTACCTCAGCTGCACTGAAAGTTCTGTATCTGGGAGTTTCAACAATCATAACCCTTCTCTTTTATTAAACAATTGTATAAGCAATAGAAAAGGACAATCAATTTTGCTATTTTGTACAAGTTTCCAAATGGATTTGGCAGTAGTATCGAGAGCATATGGACTAAAACAACTGAAGTCATGAATAAAAAGAATATTAATGTTGAGGAGCTACTATTACCTGCCTAGCTAAGGAAAAATGTCTTCCAAAATTCAGATTGCATCTTTTGAAGAGTCACAATGCTGTGGCAGGGTGGAGTGGGGAATCAATTCTCCTGAAACCTGTAGGTGTACAAATTTAATCAAGCAAGGTCATACTAGGAAATGCCTGTTTTGCATTGCTGACAACTTTTTATTTCAAAGGTTGGAAAAAAAGCAAAGGATTGGCTATCCTCAGAGTTCCTAAAAAAGAAAGTAGTAAAAGCATAGTTGATTGGAGAAAAATAAACAGGAGAAATTTAAAAACAATTCTAAATTGACAATCTTCCACTGAAATTCAAGTATTGCATATTTAAGGAGAAAACCTATGGTATATTCAGTTGTTCTCCCATTCCAAATTAATCAGCCTGAAGGCCTCAGTAAGTTTGCTTTTGCTTTTAAAGATAAGGTGGGAAAGTTTCTTTAGCAGTTTCATTGTTGTGGAATATTCTCTATGGATATGTAAAGTTGCTGAATTTGTTTTATTTTTCTATATATTTTTAAATGCTGCTCTTTTGGCATTTGTGAATTTTAAATTATCTCTGGGGGTTAAATTATTGGCTTTCTATTGCTTTAATGAATTGTTAGGTTTATCTACCTAGGAAGGTGGAGCTGAAAAATTTAGCCTAAACATTATGAAGAGAGAGAGAGAGAGAGAGAGAGAGAGAGAGAGAGAGAGAGAGAGAGAGAGAGAGAGAGAGAGAGAGAGAG
>JANHFT010005911.1:16372-28376 GCA_032467955.1 Pseudoxenodon macrops | reverse complement strand
AATATGCTGATTCTGTAAAACACTTAGAAAGGGCTGTAAAGCACTGTGGAGTGGTATATAAGTCTAAGTGCTATTGCCATTGCTTCCCCCCACCCACAGGTGTGGAAGAAAAGAAGGATGAGGAGAAGGAGACACAATGACAAGAACAATCTAGTACGGGTGCTGATAATGTTAATTCTATGAATCAAAATCCAGCAATTGTAACTAAAGGCTATGTCCAGTTGCAATTCATATATATGTTTTCTTGAAACATTGGTTTGATTTAATCTTACTGGATAGCAAATTTCAAATAGACATAGACAGAAAAAACACTTTCTCATGCTGGTAAAGGTTAAATTGCAAATATTACAGAACGATTGATTTTAAATAAGACAGACTTATAGGTCACATCCTCTGATGCCCCCTCAGATTTTTATTTAGTTCTAGGAAAAGCCAATGTAACAGTAACATTGTTCTTTGCTGGCAATATTAACCAGCAGAAGCCTTCCTCATATTTAATTTAGCAATGAAACAAAGCTAATTGTAAAAGGTATTTTGGGTATTTTGCCCCAAATTGATGGGATAGGTATCATGGCAATTTTGATAGTTTGGACAGTAGAACATTTCATTAATTCTTGTAGTCTGTCAGCCTTTTAGATTAACAGCCATTGGCTCATGATTATCATAGTTCATGTGAACTTGGTATTTATGCCAGGGGAATAAAGTTACTGATTGAAGCCAAGAGAATGCACAACTAATTCTCCTTTCCAAAAGGATTTTGGTTATTAAAATACTTAGTGATATCATCAACAAAATAATACAATATAATTACATGTGCATTTACGCACCTGCTAACATCCCTTAAGGTCTCATTCTTTGCTTACAGTTTTTAACTACAAAGTTATTGTCTTTGACTAAAGTTTAAAACAACAGCAATGGATTTCCAGAGCTTCAAAAGCAGACTTTATATACAAGGACCCTTTTGGTCAAGGAATGGGAATTCTTGTTCCTCTCCTTTGAACAGTCACTTTCAAAATCTCCTTGGTCCAGCATATTCCCCAGTATATTCTTTGCGTTGGAAAGAATGGGGAATCTATTGCAGGATGGACAGATGAATAAGATAGATTGCTATTTTTGATATTTTACAGACCAAAAACAATCTGTTTTGGGTTGACTGTACTGCAAGACAAAAATTGATAGAGCTTTATAAGATAACATTTGATGCCCCCTGAGTCCTTAAATGGTTATGGAGAAATTATGATTTATTCAATGTACTGAAGATTCATGCTCCACCATCCAGGGTGGAATTCCTGATTCCTTTTATTTTGATAGAACAAGTTTCCAAACATTATTAAGGTATTTATAAAATAATGGAGTGCTTTTTTAAGACCAGTTTCTAAGACATGCCCTCACAAGGTGATTTCTAATATAAAAATGTATATTATCAAATATAAAAAAAGATACCAAACATTATTTCAATGCAATCTTATCGCAATCCTTCTCACTTATGACCAGACCAAAGCATTAATGCAGATCACACTGAGATGCAATGAATTCCCAGATGACTTTGAAATGCTCATAGGAGAACTGGAGCCTTCCTCTTTAATAGGTAAATAGGTATTGCACAGCAAGATAAACAAATAATGAAACTTCTATGCACAAGTTATATGTGCAATTGTTTGCTTAGCAGATGTGGAATTAAATGTCCTCTGATGGAAATTAATCTCCAGATAAATTATAAAATACTGGCATTTAAAGTTTGAAGAAAAATAATAAATAACTTCAGATATACTACGCAATGTTTAAAAATGTGAACTTACCAAATTCTGTTGACAAAGCCAATAGAATTGCTGGAATTTTTGCGACATTAGCAACTGTGCACTTCCTACAGCACTTCGAATCTTACCTAGAACTGAAGATGAAGGGTGAATATCAGTTTAGATCTGAAGCAAGGAAACAACCAATATATTTGTATAACCAAGGCTTAATCTAGAAAAAAATATTATTCTTGCTCTTTGGTTCTGAATTCAATTAGGTGTGCAGGCTTTTCAAACTGTATTCGAGAAAGAAAATCAGGGATCAGCGCAGCTTAAACACTGTTGGAAAAAGCCACATGAGAAGCTTGAGAAAAGAAATTATTTTCTCAAGTTTGCAAAGGAATAAAGGTGAAAGCATATGATCAAATCTTACTGTAAACTGTTTCATCCCATCAGAAAATAATGTAAAAATCCTCGCTGCATTGACTAGAATCCCTGTTATCTGCGGATCTACTTTTTATGGAACAACCAGGTGTTTCTGTCACTAACCTGCCAGGTTTAGTGTTTACCAGATATTCATGTTTTCTGCTGACTTTAAAAAAAACCAACAACTGCAAAATATAACTGCAATTCCAATCCCAGTGTAGAGAGTAGGACGGGCAAAACTACCAAAGTTATTAATAGTTTTCCTCCTAACTCTGATCCACTGGATCCTTAATAGATTCCTAGATTTTTTTAGCCCAGTGGATTCTACATGTTGCGTCACATGCAGGACATCTAGCATCTGCAGGGATGGTATGGACCATATTTTTATATTTCAGAAACTAGTCTTTAAAACTAAGAAAACCTGCTGAAATTTTCTAGATAATTGTTATTTATACATCAATTTGATATGCAGATATTAAGAAAAGAGTGGAATAAAGAATTAGAGGTTTGTATATTGTCTAGAAAAAGGGATAGTGTCTTAATTTCTATAGCAAGAGTGTCGATGGACCTCAGATTATAACGTATACAACAACAAAAAATATTTAGAATTTATTGGACTCAATTATGTTTCTATAAAAAAGGACTGTCAGAAACAGCATTTTGTTGGAGAGGCAATAGGAATAACTCTTTTTTAAAAACATATTTCTACAATGTCTCATACGTATCAAATTTTGGGAGAAAGTAGTGGAATATGTAAATATAAATGTGAGACAAAAGGTAAAATTTTCAGAAGATAATATTGTTTTGAATTATATACCTAGCACATTAAATTTCACAATTGGACATAGTAAATGGATTATCCATGCCTTTATTATGGCCAAAGACCAGAGATGGTTCTTACCGATTCAGACCGGTCCTATAGAATAGGTAGTAAACTGCTGGTGACGTCACGGAACCAGTTCTGGTCCGTGGACACTGCCATCTTTTTTGGGAATTTTGTTTTGGGGGGAAATTTTTTTCTGGTTTTTTTTCTTCTGTGCATGTGCAGAAGCTGCACATGCGTTGCCATCTTGTTTTTGCCCTTTAAAAAAAGTGTTTTTTTTGCACTGCGCATGTGTGGGCCACGCGGCGTGGGAGGAAGCGAACCGGTGGCAAGGTAAGTTAGAACCCACCCTGCCAAAGACTGATATTGCACCATTGGAAAGATAAATGTATAGCGCCACTTATTAAAAGGATTGAAGACCTGATGGCACTTGCCTCAGTGATTTCTTATCTGTTCATCACTGGAAGTGATACCTGGACAGCAAATGATTGCTAAGACAAACTGCAAAATGGATCCACTGGGATGACTGTTGCGCAGTTGCACAGGAAAAGAACATTGAGAATCCATTTTTTCCAATTTTTATGCCACATTTTGAGAACTTGTTATATATTCAATTTATCACTTATTTTCAAAAGTATTATTCTCAGAAGTGTTTTTAAAAAAGATATGTTTGCCCAAATCCAGTTAAATTAATTAATTACATGTTAAAATTAACATACAATTAATTTTGAAAGACAATTTATGCAATACATGATGTTTGAGTGGTGTGTGTGCCCAGAAGGGTACACATGATGTAGAATATGCCATTCTTTATTACTGAGAACCTAGCTTCAACATTAATTATGGACAAAAACATGAACTTATAAATTGCATTTTGCAAATTGTTCAACAATCACCAAAGCAAGGGAAGTCCATTGTTCTTCAACCAATAACAACCCTTCTCCCATTCCTTTTTACTTTTGCCACAGGTTGGTAAAGGAAACCATATTCAGCAAAGGTCTAAACAATTTCAATTTGGAACCTAAATTTTCTCCATGTCGTTGGCAACCCTACACTGTAAAATAAAGTTTCCTGTCACATATAGCTGAGTAACAGCTAATGCTATTGTACTATGAAGATTCAAAGTTTCAAAGCTCCTCTCCTTGTACAAAAACCAGCATCACATTTCTGTCTAACCGTTCCTGAGAATGAATTACAAAAATATACTACTGGTGACATAAACTTTTCATATATATCTTCTCTGTTCACACAATATTAAAAGAAGACTGATCCCATGATTTTGACAAAAATTAGATGTCATCTATGAATGGCTATTCCTTACTGTTAATCATTCACAAAGAGCATTATAGGGTGGCAATCACCACCATGTCTGTGAAAATCTAACATCTCCTTTCATGGTCTAAAAGGGATATTTTATTAGCGCCATCAATACAGTCACCAAGATTGTTGGTCTGAAGATATGAATTGCTGATGCTTTGAGACTGGTATTTTTCACTATCCCAGGTATACATTACAAGCACACATTGTAATCAAAGGACTACAGGACTACATGTTCTGTAAAAGCAACCTGACTCATCCATTGAATCTGCAGTGGGGAATAATGAAGCAGTATTGTAGTAGTGGGCTGTATATAAGCAGCAGCTTCAAAAGTATTCTCTTGAAACAGCACACACACAAAAGTTAATTAACTGCACTTTGCAGATGTATAATTAATAGGGGTACATGGACACAAGTCCTGGAATCCCACTGGCACAGATCTTAATGAAATTTGCACTCACAAAAAACTGCTGACTTTCAAGATGCATCTCTGCTTTGACTACTGCAAACTTTTATTGGGAGGAATAAATCACAGAGAAGAACAAGAAGCATAACTGAACTACAGTATTTGATAAATGCCATCCAGTTATATCTCAAAGAAGAACTAAATTAATAGACACACAAGTACGGACATTTCAAATGCCCAAATTTTCCTACAAAATCTGCTAATTTCACCATATAATGCTATCTGACTTGAGTTGCCTGAAGGTCATAAGGTCTGCTCCTGAAGGTGCATTCACCTTGTTCATCTGTTGATCGACATGCTTTTCAAATTGTGACAAATTCCACAATCTGTCATAGCAGATAAAGAGAACAACAATACGTTGGCTAGCCTTTAAGATGCCACCAAACTCTTTGTTATTTCACATAATGTTATTACCATACCCTACCACAAATACCTGTTTATGTCTGATGAAAAAGCATGGAAGAGAGTGTTCACTGGAAGATTGAATAAGCTTACATGGGTTGACATCCTGCACCAATGTCTTTCCTTACTGAATTGATCAGTAATATAAGCATATATATATATATGCTATAAGCATATTTTTATATGTACATTATATTTAGGCTACAGTTGGTAATGAGCCCGACAGAACATAATAGTGATCAGTATCCAGTAATACTTATGCATGGGATCAGCGCATGAGTAACTTACCTGAATGGCAAACCTGTGATTGGTGGACAACAATTTTATTCAGAATTACTATTAAGCAGTGTATGAAAAGCTAGTAAGCTTTTAATAAGAACTTAGAAATAAGAGAATCCATAAAGTGTTAAGCTTCGAAACGATATATATTTCTACTGGGCTTCTGGTATTAATTTGATCTATTTTCCTTTAAAGCTAGCAATATATAATGAAGGCAAGAGTCAAATACTTCCCAATCTAATTCTTCCTCTCTCTCAAAGCTTAGTGTATTGTGTTTTATGTTTGGAATCCCATCTGAATTCTCTTTCATACCTGCAAGTCAGTACTTACAAGGAAACACATTCATGTGATTTTATATAGAAATGCAGAAGTTTCAGCTTTTACAAGCAAAGGAAGTACACTGCAGTGCAGTGGCAGGGCGTTCGGTCCATCAAAATTTCCCTGTTTTGTCCAACTCCAAAATGCAAAGTGATGACAGCCGCAGTACAGAAGTGAAGAGATTAAAAACTATAAGATTAAAAATAAGCATGGAAAGATATGTTCTTACTTTCTTCAGAAAGATCGTTTTCTTCTGCTTCTCTCTCCATCTCTTTACACCATCCTTCCATCCTTTTAGTCTCAGTGTGTAGCAGCTTCATAAACCATGACCCATCCCGTCGACATGGAGACATTCGTCCTGTTTCAATGGCCTCAATGGATGGTTCCAACCAGGGTTCAGGTGGTGGGAGATTGGAGGTGTCAACCTGGGTCCTATAATCTTCTCTATAACTAAAGAGGCCTTGTGTCCGTACAGTTCTTACTGCACCATACTGAGTAGGAGTACTTGGCTCTGAATGTCTCTGGAAAGAGCCACCAAACTGAAGTCCCTTGTCCTCCATTGTTATGTGTCCAGGAAAGCCTTCAAGTTCTAAATCGGCTTGAACAGCTGCCGTTACACTGTTTGAGCGCTTAAATCGTCCATGGCTGAAGTAAAGATGGAAAAACAACACGCTGGTCTATATATCGACAATGTTTTGTTTATAAAAAGAAGGCACCATCTACATTCTACTATTTGCAGGGTTTTAATAAAGGCTTTAGAAATATTAATAACAATGAATATGAAGATTGAAAGGCACAACATGAATGGACTGCAGTCTTTATAGGATACATGGTTATTAATGACCCAAAGCAAGATACGAATCAATATTACTCAAACTTCATTTGGAAAGCAAATGTTGATTTATTCCCACAGTAGAAACTAGAAGTGTTTTGTAAATGCTACAGTGATGCATTATCACTAAACTAAACAGAAATAAATGAGTTAAAAACCATGAAGTTTAAAACAGAGGGTACAAATGATGGGGTTTGAGAAAAGATTGTCATTGTTATTTGGAAACAATAGATATCTGTGAGCACATGACTATATATGTGTGTTTCTCAACTTTGACAACTTGAGGATATGTGGACTTCAATTCTCAGAATTCCCAGCATGAAGTTGAAACCCACAGATCTTCAAGTTGCCAAGGCTGAGAAATTCTGATCTTATGGGATATAATGTACTGAGGAGATGAATTCCCAGGAGGGAGGGAGTAAATTCCAGAGAAGTAAGAGGCAACTCATCCCAGATATTATGTGTGAGAGAAAGAGGGTGTTGACAGCCTCTTCTTCCTAGAGTATATTGTAGATGAGTCCTCAGTCTGGTGTCATGGATCCACTTCTGGACTCCTCTCCAAATGCATGTTCAGAGGAGGAGGGTGAGTTTGAGCCTGCATATTGGTCAAGATTGGGGCTCAAGGAAGGTTAGCCTGATGGAGCAGCCTCAGCTGGGTTGATCAGACTAGCAACAGGCTGAGAGAGGCAAACCACAGCTGCAGCAAGTTGATCAGGAGGCTCCAGGTGAGGACCGAGAGCAGCTGCCACTCCTTAGCAAGAGGAGATGGAGTCCACACTTCCTCCTGATCCAAGAACATGTAGAGCAGAGAGGAGACTGGTACAATGCCAGTCAGCTAGGTAGTCTACCTCACATCTCATGAAGGGCTGCACCGGCATCATCTACTTAACCCCACCCTGAAGACTTGAGTGTTGCTAGAGCAATGTGCCCAGTTCTGTGCCTTGTGTGCTAGTGCCATGTATCCTAGCGTGTTTGATTCCTTGACTGCTTCCCTGGACTTTGTGAGTGCCCATTGGACTCAGTTACCCAGTGAATCTTGCTGTGCTGATCTTGGAATCCAGACCTGCGCAACAGAGCTGCTTTCCAAGGACCTGTTTGGGGGGGGGGGGTTGACTGAACACCTGTAGAACTCTTGCCACATGTGCATGTGTGTAGGGAGCAGAGCAGCACATCTGGCAAGATTGTTGTCTACAGGTGTGGAACAATAAAGAACACGGAAAAGTTACCATGTGCCATTCTTGGTTTTGAGTCTGACATCTATACTATTCATCGAGCAGACAAAAACATATACAGAAATGTCCCAACCTACCGTTTATCATCTTCCACTTGCACTCCAACCGAATGATACTCCCGTAAGCCTTTGCTATCGTTATCCGAATCAGTTGCTGCTTCCACCTAGTTCAAGACAAAGGAGAAATGTTTTGAAGTGAACATGACAGTTGGAGATCATATCTACCCACATCTATCTGAATTATGATTCAGAGGTGGGTTCTGAATCTTCTTACTGCCGGTTCGCTCAGTGTCGTGCCTCGAGCGTGAGCACAAAGTGCGCAAGCGGGCACATGTGCAGCAGTCAAAAACTAGATTCTGTGCATGTGCAGAAGCAAAATCCAAGATGGTGGCGCCCATGGAGCCACTGACAGAACCGGCTCCGTGACGTCATCACGGAGTTACTACCTATAGAACCGGATAGAACCGGCAGGAACCCACCTCTGTAATATGATTGCTGGAAAAGGCAGACCAAACTCTCCCAGTCTGTACGGATATGCCAATGAAAAAAAACAACCCCTTAATGGTTGGCCCATCCCTTTGCCATTGCCTTTCCAGGAAAGGCATGGCAGTGCAGTGCAGAAGAATTAGCAACGTTAGTGCTTAGTAATATATCTTTTGTGTGGGGAAGAGCAGTAACCAGAGCATTTGTGGCAGAACAGAGATGAGGCCTCTGAGAATGTTTTTGCAGCTTGCACAAAGCAAATTGCTACACAAACACTATAAACAGGATACATTTGGCATTTTATGAAATATTTTGGTCAGAGACCGTAATTGCAAACAAACTAAAGCATTTGGCTAACATCCATAACAATGATTTCTGCAATAAACACATAAAGGATAAAGAAAGATATGCAGCCATTAAGTAATAAATCCCAAGGATTTCAGAATGCATGTATCTTTTCCCCACACGATCCCAAATGTTTGGCCCTCTTTATATTTTATGTGCCCATTGTGGAAAACAGTAACAGAATCTGGCTGCCATGTGCTAAGTATGAAGTGGGTTTTAAGCAAAATGCAACATTAAACTAAAATGAATATTTGATGAGGGGAAGATCATCTGAATTATAGTGCTCCAGATATTTCTGGTCAGGGGAAATATGTAAAATTGAAATAATATCTTGATTCCAAATACTGATGATGACAAAGGCTTAGCTAAGGCATTGGTCTGAAGACTGTACATCTACTTTGAATTTGAATATTTTATTTATTTTTTAAAAATCTGCTCTATAGGCAATTTCTGTTAAAAGACATTAGTTGATTTTTTTAACCTGCTAATGTCAAAAAGGCTAAAATGAAGAATGTCACACTGGTTTATTGGTTTTCATTAGGCTGCATTCCTTCATATTATTGCTGGTTTACAAATTATATAAAACTGCCTTATAAGACGTCAAATAACGTCTAAAATAAACAATCCCGCTGTGAATGAAAATATAGATGTACTGCAAAATTAGTGCATAGTCATCTAATAAGCATGCTTGCTGTGTCTTTAATCAAGTCAATATGGAAATAAAATTCTCAGATGTTCTAAATGCAGGTTTGACTGGGAAACCAAAAGAGGTTTATGAAACACATGATTTGTTTATTGTAAACAAGATCCTGCTACTTGTATTTTTGGCGGCCATAACTGTTCTATCTTTTCTTCCACAGATTGCACTACTGCTGAGGGTTTGCCAGTGGCCACAGAAATGATTTACTTGTAAACAAATAAATTTGGCTGATTTTGTGCTTCCAGTTTTATGGGTTCTATAGCCTCAGTGGGATTTGCGGAAGAAATGGCTGCAGGAAGTCTTTATCTTACTCAGCTTAATTTTTTTTTAAAGGAGACCATACCTTTGACAAATAATGTTTGTCATTTACTGCACTTGAAAGTAAAGAATAGAGAATGAACACCAAATGCCTTGTTGCTATAGAGATTTGTTGGATGTCTGTGTAAATTGCTAGGCAAATATATGATAGGATTCTGTACCTACATAATTCCAAATCAGTGAATAAAAAGATACTGTTCTCGTAAAGGGCATTAAAAGGAACAAGGAAAATAAATATTTGAATAATGGAATGAGAATGTTATGATTAATTGTACAGAAAATAGATGAATCAAAGTATTTGATATGATCACAGCTTTGGACCCAGACACAAGCACTATACATAATAGATGGGGGGGAAAAGCCCATCACACTTTCTGACTGAATAGATTCAATAGGAAAGTGGTACTTAGAAACCCAAACTAACGGACAATCTTCTAAGCCTTTCATTATCATTTACTAAAGCTGCATGCACATCCTTAAGAGAGCAAGAAAGACCTCACTGCAGTATACTGCAGTGTGAATTGTTTCACCCCTGTGTTTAATTACTGCGTAAGCCTATAGGGAATAGATGACCTGAACATTTTGCATTTATGCTAAACTGCATCCTTTCCATTAGACTGTAGCAAAGCCATTGGACAGAAGGAAATAGATAGATATTTATCCAAGCCCCATGGCATTTCATAGGCATAGATAGGTCCTTGAGTCCAATTGCTCATAGCTGCAGAAATGCTTTTGGAAGAGCTCTTTTAAATGAGACATATCTGGTCAAGAAACGCTTTATGGTATCTATTTAATTCAGCATGATTATCAATAGAATAGTTTTTATTTAAAGGGAACAGTAATTCCACCCTGCTGCCATATTGCCAGGAAGGGAAAGGTGAAAAACGCAATAGTAACACAGAACTGAGGCTAATTAGGGAGGATGCCTACACAATATCCAAGATTACCTTTAACTGTTTCTGAGGATCCTCAACCCTTAAATATAATGTAAATTAAATCTAAATTAATAGTTCTTCTTAGAGCTTTTCAGCATCAGAGAATGGAAACCTGACTGCCATATAAACCAATCCAACTAAACCAAACCAAACCAATTGAAAACTAATCAAGGAGAGAAGCAACTTAGAAATAAGGAGAAATTTCCTGACAGAACAATTAACCAGTGGAACAACTTGCCTCCAGAAGTTGTGAATGCTCCAACACTGGAAGTTTTTAAGAAGATTGGACAATGCAATAATAAAGTAAAGTAAAATAAAATAAAATGTGGTAAATGCCACTTGGTTAAAATACACCACGTAGGATGCCCCTCACACATACATTTTCTAACAACTGTGTTTCAATTTAAGGTCTAATCCAGGGATCTTTTCAATATATACATTAGTGGAAGTTAAGAGGCATATAAACCCTGTCCTTATTTCTGACTTTATATTGCGATACATCTCTGTGGGTAACTGACAATTGTTAAAAAAAGATTGTGCACGAGATGTGTGTTTTTTTTCCCTGGGAGGTTGGCCTCGTCATATTTTACTTTTCAGCTCAACCCTTCCTGCAGACCTGCTCTGTAGCCACTAAATTACCTTCCGTCCGACAACGTAACGTTGATCGGTTATGTTGCTCAATGTGAATCGCTTACTATAAGGAGCATAAGCAGAACAAATGCCAGCTTAGAGATCTGAGTTCCGTAGTTCTGATCGACCTTCATGTAGGTCAGGAGGAAAGTCATTCAAGACAATCTCCAGGTCCAAAATAAATAAATATATATTTTAAAAAAAGAAGGTTAAACTGAATCGATACATTGCTATGAATTATTTACTAAGCTTCAGTGGCTAGAGAATGGTAATTGGGAGACTTCAAGTATTGTCGTCTTTTTTTAAAAAGAGGTCACATTTCCTTGAGGGATTTGGCAATCAATGTCTGGTCTGAGAACTAAAGTAATATAATGGTTTAAGGGCTGGACTGGAACCCCAATCTAATGCATAGATTTGATGAAGTAGAGAGAAAATTGGACGAGGAGCTGTTACGTAAGCCATCCTCTAGAACAGGGGTCAGCAACCTGCTGCTCTGGAGCCGGATGCAGCTCTTTGGGCCCTCTGCTGTGGCTCCCTGTCCCATCATTGGTTGCCCCTCACCCTTTTATTTCTTTTTTGGGTATTTTTGGAAATCCAGGCTGAAGAACGAATGCTCAGGTTTTGTAGCTCTGACTGCTTTGTTTTCTCTGTGAAATGTGCCCAAGTGGCTCTTATATAGAACTATGTAGAATAACAGAGTTGGAAGGGACCTTGGAGGTCTTCTAGTCCAACCCCCTGCCTAGGAAGGAAACCCTACACCACT
>JANHFT010005910.1:62280-74704 GCA_032467955.1 Pseudoxenodon macrops | reverse complement strand
TTCCAATTAAGAAGGGTTCGGTGAATGCGCATATGAAACTGGTGGGGGTCAGTACCTCCAACAAGGTTAAGAACCATTGGCCTAAGGTATCTTTTTATACATACACACACACACATACACACACACACACAAATTATCTGGAATGACATCAGTGTTATATTGCTGTGCCGTTAGTAACTTGGCGATGATGTCACAGACCCGGTTTTGTCGGTGTCTCCGTGGGTGCCACCATCTTGGATTTTGCTTCTGCGCATGCGCAGAAGCTATTTTTGGATTTCTGCGTGCGCGTGAGGCACGACCCTGAGCAAATCAGCAGCAAAACGATCCACAACCCACCCCTGGCTTTAGGATTCAATGAACCTTTATCTTTTGAAACAAAAAGTTAAAATATAATAACACACACACCCCAAAAAAGAGAACGTTAACTTTTGGATGTAAGAAGATATGCTCCATTTTCGACCACAAATGAAAAGTTGTCTGCTATTGGTTGAGCTGACTAAAGCTAATGAGTCTTAAAGCACAAAACTCTGGAGGCATAAAATTATATTAACTTATTAGCTCAAAAGTAGAATGAACTGATTAGTTGTATAATTGTTATCTTAAGATATAAATCATTAGGCAACAGCTGTGTTGTAACACTGGTACAGAATTAATCTACTATTAATATGAGTCCAGTAGTACAAAAAGATACAGGAGAGTCCAAAATGACTACCACAAGAAAACACTTAGGATAAAGATTCCAAATGCACACATATCAAAATACTTATAAATCATCTTCCAGAATAGATTCAATGATGCATTTGGTGATTTACTAGTTTGATCAATATATCGAACTAAATTATTTGCATAGTTCCCATTATACAGCCTATTTCACATCTCTGTGCAGCTATTCCTGTCTGTGTCACTCTTTGGAAATATGTATTTGTAAAATCTGGCCTCCATCATAATTTCAAATCAATTTTCTGCTCCCTTTTTTAAAAGCCACATCTGTCACAAAACAGATACAGTCTTTGAACTATGGATTTCTTATTGTAGTTTAATCCTTGAAATTTGTGTTGGTGGCAAGCTATTTATTGATAAGCTAGATAGATCCTGCCATTCAAGAAAAATAAATCCTGTCATGTTTGGTAAAATGACCACCCGGGTTATTTACTGCCTGTACGAAGAGGATATCACTTCCACGAATTTAAAGTCTTTAGCATTTCCATTAATTAATTTTTTTCTCCCCAGGGCTACCTGTTCCTTCCACATCCGCCATCACAGGTTGATAGGATTCCCTTTGGACTGTATACAAAGGAAGGGTCTGTCTTTAAATTAGGATTTCCCATTTCCTCAGTTTTATATTAACACATTTATTTCTATCATTGACTAGTACAAGTTCCCTATGCACAATTTGTGCCATTTGGGCAACATAAGCACTCCTACTTACCTCTAAACATGTGTATTGGAATAGTCAGGAGTATCCACAGGGTGTGATTAAAAAAAATCAAGATGGCAGCAGATGGCATTTTGACAGGGCAATCAAAATCCTGGTAGTTTTTCATGTTCATCGCACAAGTGTGCCCACACATTTGGGGGGGAAAAACCAGGATGAACTTTGATCATAACATCACAGCCAGTACCTTAACTTTCTTTGCCACACTCTACAGATGCCCTGGGAATAATGATGGCAGATAATAAATTTAAGGCTTAAAATAAAGACCACACCATTACTAGCCATGATTCATAACAAGATTCATATCTCATCAGATCTTCTCATTTATGCTGCTTATATAAATCTAAGTATTGTAGCATGGGGATTCCCCACCACCACCACCCCTGAATTCTGCTCATGCTTGTATAGGGCATTTCCTTTAATTCTCCTAACAGCATGCAGGCATAAGCAGGCATTAGGAGCCCAGAGATACAGCTGCTATTGTCGATGACCTGGTTCAAGGAGAAAAAGAATGAGATCTTAGAATGGCAACCAGCTTAGATAGAAATACAAATTATCACAGCAAATAACTTAAGATTGATCAAGATGGTCTGCTCCAAAGATGATCATTTTGAAGCCATTAGTCATGAATCCCAACAAATACCCAAGAACGGAGACAAAAGAATAAGCAGCTTAAATCAATGGTCAAATGGTTTATAAATGACTAGTTCATTTATATCTATATAAAAGAAGAAGAAGATGTAGCAAGAGAGCCATGGGCAGTGTTGCAAAGTCTGTTTGAACATGAATGTTTAAACAGCCAGACGTGCCTGTTCTGTGAGTAATTTTAAATGAGGGTCAAGAAGAAACAGGAAAGGCATGAGAGTTTGAATTCTTTGAATGGTATCTTCATTAACTCTAACCCTTTGAAAAAGACCAGAGATGGATCTGACATTGAAATATATCAAAAGCTGCTCAAGAGCAGAGATGGGGGGAAATATTCATAGGAGGACTTTGTGCAAAGTCAGAAGCAACTCCTATCCTCTTTTCATCCCAGAATGTTGGTAAGGACTCAGTCTCTTAACTGCAACCTGTCTGTGATGCATTTGAAACCACAGTAAAAAAATAGTCCAGATACTGGGCTACTTTGGAAAAGACAAAGCAACGATAGCCAAACTAATAGCAAATCAACTGCAAAGTTTCCAATAATCAATAAAGATAGTTAGGTCCTTCTATATATTGGCATGGTGACCAGATCAGACAATGCATGCTACTATTGTGCAGAAGAAACTTAACTGCTGCTACAATAAAAAGTTATATGGAATATTTTAAAGCCAAATTGCTAGAAACCCCAACTTAAAATGTGCTGGATCTGCAATTTTACACCACCAACATATGTGTTCTATGTGTATTGTATAACTATGTATGCATTGCTTTTTTTCTCCTCAAACCTATTTTGCCATTGCGATCTGATGAAATTTGCCAAGTTCCTATTCAGATATTCTAACAATTAGAATCCTGAGAACTATAGTTTCACTTCAGCTATTATCCTCCTTTATTTTTGTACAGCAATTTTATTATGCAAGAAACAGGATTTTTTTAATCATTTACTATAAAGATAGAAAAAAGATTTGGTATTGATGTTCACATTCCTTTGTAGAATAGACACTGATTAATTTGCAAGCACTTCCAGAATATGTATTTGGGACATTAAATCTGCAATAGTACCCTGTCATCATACAGGTTTTTTTAATTATCATTTGTTTAAAGATAACTTGCAGCTGTTCATGAATGCTAAGCCTAGTGATATTCAACCATGTGCTGAGGGATTTCTTCAGCATTCAGTGTAGATCTGTATAATTTTATATTCCTTTCACTTTAAGCAGCACAAGGATATTATTGGAATTATGACAAAGCCTAATTCCAATTTGATTAGGAATTAGGCTTCGAACAGATTTGATCCTCATTGGAAAGGCTACCAAATATGACTGATTTCTCAGATGATTGATTTTTTTTCTCAGTATATTTTCAAGGGCAGAATCCGTGGGAAATCTAACCTTCCCAGCAAAATATATGGAATTGTCCTCAGACTGATAACAACACATTACATTTTTAATACTTATAACTTTTTCTGTGTAGTTTAACAAAAGTTGGCCTGTGGACTCCACACATTGGTTCAGCACGATGCTGTTGTAATGTGATTGATTCGCTTTCAGCTCACCAGATCCACACAAAGAAAGACTTCATGATAGAATCCATAGTGAATGGGGCTATGTGTTAAGGTTAGCTATGGATGATTATCAATTTTATTTATTGATTTATTAGGTGTATATCCTACCTTTGATTCAGAAGCTTGAGACCGCATGTATAGCATCCTAGAATTTGACTTCCCTTGAGTTTCATCCATTCCATAATGACTGCGCCACATGAAAGCAAAGAAATAAAATCAGTTTACCGATTAAGTAAAATTAAATCAAGAAAGCATTTTTCTTCAAATCACACTTTTCATAAATGTGGGGTAGATGTGCTGGAAGATTTGTTGAGTTTTTGACATAACAAGCTGTGTTATTGGGGGCAGTTAAATTCTAGTTCAACCGGCACAGTTTATGAGGTGACTTTGTACTCTCACCCTAATGTGCCACCCAGGATTCTTGCTGTGAGGGAAAAGAGGAGGGAAGGGCACTACACAGACGTGATTTATGTCAAATAGACATAAAGAAGCAGTGTGAAACGAAAGAACTTGCTTAAACATCTCAAGTGAGATAAAATAGTTGGTTTGCTTTTTATTGGTGCAAGGAAACTATGTGATTTATGTGAGAATGCAGATAAAACAAATATAGCTCCTTTAAAAATGTAGTTAAATATTTTAAGTATACTTTTGACCTCAAAAAGCTCTTGAAAACCATGTCGTTACACTACTCCTCATAAAGAGTAAATGTAACTCAGAAGTTCTGTGTAAGTTATAATAATTGGGAATAATCACCTATTTGTATAAATTTCAAAATGAGAAACAGTGAAAATAAGCAGGCGGTTGAAAATGAAGAAACAGGGAGTCAACTCATGTTGCTGACCATTATAATGTACCGGTATATTCTCATGAAAATACTGTAGGTTAACTGGTGCAAATAGCTTGACATGTTTATCCTTTATTGAAAACTTCACATAATATTTTCTACACATTTCTTTCTAGGCGAAAATGAAATTCTTGAAACTTTATACAGTATTGCCAGCAAGAATAAAATCTGGAGATCTTATATTGGCATGGGTTATTACAACTGCTCAGTCCCTCCAGCCATTGCAAGGAATTTGTTGGAGAATGCTGGATGGTAATGTACCATTTTTATCATTAAACACACACACATACACACACAGATTGCATTGCCCATGTCAACATGCTGGACAGCGTTTGAACATCACAGTTCTAATTTACAGTGGTTCAAAAGAGGTCCTGAGAGAAAAAGGCAACTATTAAAAAAAATAAAAACTAACTTTTTTATTTGCTATTTTTCTAGCTATAACGTAAAATCAGAAGTTACATAAGTAATCTTTTTAATGCACTGATGCATTTATATAAAATTATGCATTGTGTAAGAATCTTGCTGTTACCTCGGTATGTATGGCCATGTTGGAAGTGCTCATAGCACATAAAGATCTTTTCTTGATATGTGCAGAGTATAACAGTTACAAATACTGAGAGACGAAAATGCTTGTTGTACCTCTTCCTATGGAGTCTAGTGTGAGGGCTACACATCGCTAAGACCGCAATGAAGTTTAGAGTTCAGGCAGTTCTTGACTTACAACAGTTCATTTAGTGACCATTCGAAGTTACAATGGCACTGAAAAAAAAGTGATTTATGACCATTTTTCACACTTATAACCATTGCAGCATCCCCATGGTCATGTGATCAAAATTCAGATGCTTGACAACTGACCCATATTTATGATACTTGCAGTGTCCTGGGATTGTGTGATTAGCATTTTTCACCTTCTGACAAGCAAAGACAATGAGGAAGCCAGATTCACTTAACAACCATGGCAAGCAATGTCGTAAAATGGGGCAAAACCAGAGGTGGGATTCTACCGGTTAACTTTCTAAGCAGTTAGGAGAACCGGTTGTTAGAAGCAATCTCCTTTTGTTTTTCCACCTTACAGGGTTAATCCTGTAAGGAATTACAAGAGTCTAGTATTGTTTTTAGCTTAATCTTTATTGCCCTGCTTACCGAAACTGCCTCTCCTTTAACCCTTATTACATTCTTGGTAGTATGCCAAATAAGCCACCCCCACAGAACTGGTTATTAAATTTTTTTGAATCCCACCGCTGGACAAATCTCACTTAATAACTGTCTCACATAGCAACATAAATTTGTAAAACATAATTTATATGTTACATAAAATTATAGTCGTAACTCGAGGACTACCTGTGCACGATTTGTTTCCCAAACCAGAAGGGCGATCTGCCTGTGCCCTACCTCTACGCTGCCTGACAAGAAAGCCTGTTGCGATATGTTCCGTAATTCTTTCCAGCCCCAAAAAAAGCAGCCATCCTAGATATGGAGGAAGCTCGCCCCACCTCTTGTCTCCCTCTCTCTTTCTTGAAGACAAGGCGCCATTCCCCTGGTGGACTCAAGGGATGGTTTTGCCCCTAGACCACTTTTTTTTTCTTGCCGCAAAACAAAAGCAGCAAAGGCTGTAGGGAAGAGGGGGGCTATTGGGCAGACTGGAATGTCAGTGTTTGCATGCTCCAATTAGTCAGCTGGCGGGAGCTGTGGCAATATTGAGCTTCTTGGGAGAAGGTGCAAATGTGACTCTGAGACTTTGGTATGTAAAAATATTGACGGTGTGGAAGTTCCTGTACACTGCTATTAAGTGGCAAAAGTGCCTCTGTGCCCAGCTCGGGAGCTCATGGACAATTTCAGACAAACAAAGGTGCAACTCTTCCACACAATCCTCCTCCTTTTTGCCAAGCATAATAAGGAGAGGGAGGAACTAATACAACTGTCGCAGGTTAGAGATTTTTATCTGCTTCTGATGATTGATTCCTTTATTTCAATTGTACAGATCTGACTGTAAAGGTCATGGTGTTAAGCTTGTTTTGTTTTGAGAAGATACACAGAAGAGTTACATCAGATATCCCATTTGTAGGCACATTCTGTTCTCTGTTATTCGCATTATTCTAGTAATTGTTTCTCAAATTGGGATTACTTCAGATATTAGGATCTACAAAGCATTTCTAATTTTCAGTACGATTGGCCCTGAGGTTAGATGCCATTATAATTTCAAAACAAGTTCATTTAGCTTTTTAAAAAAAAGATGTTTGTTGGCACAACATAGGTTATATACTCATCATAAGAAACAAGAATTTAGAATACGGTAGTTGGCATCCTAAGTCACAAAATACGCCCACCGGTCTCTCTGCCAGCTTGAATGCATACAAGAGAAAGATTCTGACCTATTTCTTACAAGGTTCTCCCCATTTTAAGACAATTGTCCCATTTTAAGTCTTTGCCTTACTGGAGGCCCAGTTGACACAAGCAATAATCCTTCTGGAGGATGTCCTGTTTTGGTTGTTGATCGGCGAAATTCACGTGAAACTCAGCAGTGCAAAAGAATTATACTTAGAAGAAAGATAACAGAGAATGAAGGACAGCCATTGGCTGTTCATGGTGTTGTTTTTCTTAATGAGAATATATTTCCTCTCATACTACCACATTATTACAGTTGTGTTGTTAAAAAATGTAAGGTTGTATGTGTTCTTTAAGTTATTCCGAGCTGTTGTTTTTATTTATATATAGGGAAAAGAACAGGAAAAGCTTATTCCACAAACAAAAATAGCTTGCCTCAATAACCTACAATCAATTGTTAAGGGCATAATGTTATGGGGCTGTGTTAGACTGAGCAACCCAGTTGTGCCTGGGTTCTGAATGACTTCAGACTGTGTTGCCCTAGAAACTGAGCTAATTTAGTAAGTGATGTGACATGAACGTAAATGAATGGGCAGAGAATTGAAAATATGCTTGGTTTCTTGAGGGACTCGACTCTCAGTCTAGACTTAACCCTAAAAACCCAGTTTACCTTCAGTCTTTATTGCTTGTGCAGTCTTTATTTTTCATGTGCTATATTTAATTTACTTACACTGCACAATTTGTTTTGTCAGTTCTGCAATAAATAATAGTGGTCTGTGCAGTAATAGTTCATGGGGAAATTGTTAAGACATAGTTCCACATATCTAAATTGAGGTGTCATTAGGAGGGTTAATTTTTACTCTCAGATCTTGGATAGTTAGTTTAAATCCATCTTAACTAGGGCAGTGCAGAGATCTAAGTTCAAAGGGGAACATGTGATTTGATTCGTTTGAGGGCATGAATATACTTTCTGTGACAAATGCCTTAAAGCAGCAGTGTCCATCCCTGGTCCTTCACAGATAATGTACAATCTCATGTGGCTTACAGTGCTCCTACCATACAGTACTACACACAACCATATTAGCTACTGTGATTTATGCACAGTACTTCTCTATACTGCTGTCAAAGTTTTCTTTTTAAATTTAGTATGCTTTAACCGGAAATCACTACAACCTCGATGACAATACAAATTCTGAATTAGAACTCCAATAGTACCTAAATATAACTAATACCATCTGTGTTTTGTATGTATAGGTGATTTCAAGAGAAATATAAAATAAAAAGGTTTGAATAAATAAATCAGGATTTTTTTTACTACTCTACTACCTATTGTAGTAAGGGCTAGTAAATCAATCAACAGTAATTTAAGCTATAATACATTAGTTTTTTAATATGCAAAATTAATATTTTTAATGTTATGTATATTTCTTCCTCAAGGCCCTTAATTTATCCTTATAGTAACAATCCTGGGATCTTGGGCTAATAGAGAATATTTGGCCCTTAAATTCAGAGTGTTGTCTTCTGTTCAGCAACATAATTGTTAGAATGATTAAGCTTCATGTGTACCTTCTGTTGGCATTTCTTTGACATTATATTTGTAACAACCAGTTTTGTCAAATGATGTTAAATATTTCTCCATCCCTTTGAGAGTGACTGCTAGGTAATACTAGAAATACAGGAAGTCCTTGACTTACAATCATTTGTTTAGCGACTGTTTGAAGTTACAACGCCACGCAAAAAAGTGACTTATGACCATTTTTCACACTTAGGACTGTTGCTGTATCCCTGTGGTCACATGATCAAAAGTTGTATGCTTGGCAACTGGCATGTATTTATTACGGTTACAGTGTTCTGGGATCACATGATCCCACTTTGCAACTTTCTGACAAGCAAAGTCAACAGGAAAATCAGATTCACTTAACAACTAAGTTACTAACTTGACAACTGCAGCCCATCACTTAACAGCTGTGGCAAGAAAAGTTGTACCGTAATATGGGGCAAAACTCACAGGATTATCTGTGTGGTTCTGTAGTATTCTTTGAGTGGGGAAAAGTTTAATGGGGAAAACGTTGTTTTTAATAGGGTGACTCAGTATACCCCTTATCAGCCAGAAGTCTCCCAGGGCAGGCTGGAGAGCTTGTTGAACTACCAGACGATGGTATGTGATCTCACCAGGATGGATGTGGCTAATGCCTCTTTGCTGGATGAGGGAACAGCAGCAGCAGAAGCCATGCAGTTGTGTCACAGGTAACAACCTCAGATCATAAGACTGATTTTGGAGGATGTAAAGTTCCTCAGAACTTTAGTGTTGGGGGCAAGGCTGTCCACAAGGCACAATGTTGTCAAAAAACAAAAGTCAAGATGCACATAAAAACAGTCACAACATCCTGGCTGCCATCTTGAGTTTTTCCTGCAGACACCCTGAAATACTTAATTATATGGAAGAGACTGAAAACAGCCCTTAGGCCTATATTCTAAATCAGGTGTGTCCATCCTTGTCAACTTTTTAAGACCTGAGGACTTCAACTCCCATGAATTCCCCATGCTGCCTAAGGAATTTTGGGAGTTGAAGTCCATAGTCTTAAAGTTGACAAGCTTGGATACCCCTGATCTAAATGATAACATGAGAGAGAAACACCAAAGGAAGATTAATATTTGCAGAGTGGCCATTGATAATTTGTGGGAAGCTATATTTCTCGGCAAATAATGTATGAGGTAATATTTTTTCCTCGGTTGCCTCCATTCCCAACATCTGTTGTTCAGAGATATAGGAATAAGATACGCTGTTTGACTAACACAGTTCATCACCCCTCTTAGAGCCAGCAATGTATGTAACCCACTAAGAATTCATAAGAAAATCATGACTTACTTCATAGTCATTTCCCTTTTGTAGACTTGGATAGATTATGAACTTGTTTCCCTTTTCCAAACCTCCTGGGGATAGACATTTGAATTTTAGATCAGGAGATGTCTGATCCAATTAAAAACAAGGTTTTTATCTGTATAATAACAAGCAGTGGAAGCTTACCAGTTTAGAGTGAACTTTTTATGACCCATTCTGAAGTAATTTTATTGTTTTCTCCTTCCAACAGGCATAATAAGCGAAATAAGTTTTATGTCGACATCAGATGCCATCCTCAGACGATAGCTGTGGTGCAGACCAGAGCAAAGTAAAGACTGATTTAGATCTTTAAAAAAAATTAAATGAGCAATCTGCTTGAAATTCTTTCATAATGGTGTCTGCTTTAATAAAATTGACTATTGCTTTATTTGAAACAATTTCAATTGAAAGTGATCAAGTTGACCTTTAACTCTGCATTTAATATTCTTGCTTACCTTTCTTTTTCTTTTTTAAATCCTATTCACTACTGGGAAATGACTTTGTCTTGGTATGTCTTTATTGCTTTGCAGATACACTGGCATAAATGTAGAGTTGAAGCTACCGCATGAGATGGATTTCAGCGGTAAAGATGTCAGCGGTGTCTTGTTCCAGTACCCAGACACTGAGGGGAAAGTAGAAGACTTTACAGGCTTAGTTGATCAAGCCCATCAGAACGGGGTAATTGAAGCGATAAGAATATTTCCAACCTCCATGTTTATGTCTGGGAGTGTAAATGTACCTTAGGTCAATGTCAGCTTTTTCAATCTAGTAAGTTATTGGATTCATAGCATTTCTGTACCCCCACAAAACTCCCAATCTCCATTTGATCGCAATAGAGGTAACCTATCTGTGTAGGTAGTCCTCACATAACGACTACCTTGTGTAGGAATCATTTGAAGTTAGGACGGTGCTGGAAAAATAACATTATGCATTTATGGCAGTCATGTGATCACCATTACAATCAATACACATTGTTCTGGGAACAACTCCCATGGTTATCTACATCAGCAGTTCCCCAACCTTTCTGGCTTTGCGGACTGGCAGTGTGGGGGAGAGAGCTGCACACAGATGCAGATGCTCACCCACCACTTCCACGCAGAGGTGGGTTCCTACCGGTTCGGGCTGGTTCTACCGAGTAGGTAGTAGGCCGCTGGTGACGTCACAGAGCCAGTTCTGTTGCTCCGTGGGCGCCGACATATTTTTGGGGGATTTAAAAAAAAAAAAATTTCCCCGGATTTCTTCTTCTTCTGCGCATGTGCAGAAACCGAGTTTATGGCACTGCGCATACGTCGACATCCTGTTTTTGGCCTTTTTTTTATTTAATCGGAGCTTTTTTTTACTGCGCATGCACGCGAGGCGCACCCACGCGGCGCAAGAGGCAGTGAACCACCGGCAAGGTAAATTTAAAACCCACCCCTGCTTCCACGGCTCGGTTCCAGTGAGCTGTGGCCCAGGAGTTGAGGACCCCTGATCTACATGGCCTTTTGAGAAGCTTGGAGCCCTGATGGGGGCGCCTCACTTCAAAGGTGGCTAGTAAACTAGTACAATATCTCACCTCCATCCCATCGATGCATTGTTTTTTATCCATGTTCATCTTAATTTACATTTTTCGCTTTTAATGTCTAATGTTTTAATCCTATAATTGTTTTATCCTGTTATTTATAATGTTGTAAGCTGCCTAAAGTTACTTTGTAGACAGATAGATGGTGTACAAAATGTAATAAACAAACAAACATATTGGCTTCTCTTGTATCAGAGCCTGGCCTGCTGTGCCACCGATCTCCTTGCCCTCTGCATCATGCGGCCTCCAGGGGAGTTTGGAGTTGATGTTGCTTTAGGCAATTCCCAGAGGTTTGGGGTGCCTCTTGGGTACGGAGGACCACATGCTGCCTTTTTTGCAGTCAAAGAGAATCTGGTGCGAATGATGCCCGGAAGGATGGTGGGAGTTACAAGGTAGGTTCACTTTCTGTTGAAAATCTGAATCCATTTTGTTCTAAGTCCTGAAGGAATTACACACGGACTGTGAAAAGTTCTAATCTTATGTATTTTCCTCTTTCCAGAGACTATGGAGTGGTTGTTTTTTTCTTTGGCTGATTTTAGATCATGCAGGTAGTCCTCGATTTACAACAGTTCATTTAGTGAGCCTTCAAACGGTACTGGAAAAAAGTGATTTATGACCATTTCTCATGCTTACGATCATTGCGGCATCCTCATGGTCACGTGATCTAAATTCAAATGCTTGGCAACTGACCCATATTTATGACGGTTGCATTGTCCCAGGCTCTTTGTGACCTTCTGAGAAGCAAGGTCAATAGGGAAGCCAGATTCACTTTAAGACCATGTTACTAACTTAATAACTGTCGTGATTCACTTAAAAGCTGTGGCAAGAAAGGTCGTAAAATAGGACAAAACTCACCGAACAACTGTCTTGCTTAAGCAACAGAAATTTGGGCAGCTGAATTGTGCTCAACAGCTCAATTGTGGTTGTAAGTCGAGGACTTCCAATTGTGGTCGTAAATCAAGGACTTCTTTTAGTTCCAGAAGATTAATTCCCCTATAATTACTCTTCTAAAACTAAATAATGCTACTGAAATACATGCTTAATATCAAGGTTACTTCCACACCCACCCCTCACACACATTTATACGCATCTATACACACCTGCATACTGAAAATGTCAGGGAATTGCGCAGCAGCTGTCCAGATGAAGTCGGAGAAACTAACACA
>JANHFT010005910.1:4977-16815 GCA_032467955.1 Pseudoxenodon macrops | reverse complement strand
TCCTCTGTAGAACTGGATCAGCAGCTCCTTGGGCAGTTTGAGCTTCCTGAGTTGGCGCAGAAAGAACATTCTTTGTTATGCTTTTTTTATGACATTTTTGATGTTAGGTGTCCATTTTAGGTCTTGAGATATGATAGAACCTAGAAATTTGAAGTTCTCTACTGTTGATACTGTGTTGTCTAGTATGTAGCTCAAAGTCTTCCATAGGAACCTCAATTTGCATATCTTGATATCAAGATATATGGACAAAATGGGAACTTTGAGGGTGGGGAGATAAAACAGTCCCCCTTTTCAGATATATATATATCAAATAAGCTGATATTCTGCTCTCTTCCCAGCCCACACCTGAACCTGCAGTTGGCCAGCTGTTCTCCCCACCGCCCGCCATCTTTGGTACAGACATACGACATCGGTGACAGCTGGCCATGATGGTCGTAAGTCAAGGATTGCTGTCAAATTCAAAAAAAGTACAGGTAGTCCTCAACTTACGACCGTATCATATAGTGACCATTCAAAGTTGCAATACCACTGTTGACCATTTTTCACACTCATGACCATTGCAGTATCCCAATGGTCACGTGATTTACAGTTGGATGTTTAGCAACTGGCTCGCATTTATGGCAGTTACAGCGTCCTCGGGTCACGTGACGTGATATCCCTTTTGCAACTGTCTGACAAGCAAAGTCACTCAAGCAGCCAGTGCTTAACCATCATCTGACTTAAACAACGATCCACTTAACAATGGTGGCAAGACGGGTCGTAAAGTGGGTGAAAGCTCACTGAACAGCTGTCTCGCTTTGCAACCGAGATTCAGGGAAGCCAGATTCACTTAGCGACTGTGTGACTGACTTAGCAACCATTCAAGTTACAACGGCACGGGGAAAAAGGGACTTATGACTGTTTTTCAGAGTTAATGACCATTGCAGCATGCCCATGGTCAGGTGATCCAAATTCGGATGCTTGGCAACTGACTCTTACTTATGAGGGTCTTAAGTGTCCCAGAATTACGCAATCCCCTTTTGCGACCTAGCCAACGAAGTCCATGGGGAAGCTGGATTCACCTAACGACCATGTGACTTACTTAAGCGCTGCAACTACTCATTAACAACGGTGGCAAGACTGGTCATAAAGTGGGTGAAAGCTCACTGAACAGCTGTCTTGTTTTGCAACGGAGATTCGAAGCTCAATGGTGGACATAAAGTAAGTCAAGGGGTAACTTTACCCATCCCGTACTTGTGTGTCAATCACCGGTTATCCAGCAGGCCTTTGCTCTCAAATTCTCAATCTTAACTCACAGTGATTGACATGCATTGTTGGAGAATGGATTGAGTAAGAGGCATCAAAACTCACTTTAACAATGTTCTTACTTAACAACCAAAATTTTGGGCTCAATTGTTGTCGTACGTTTAGGACTAACTCTGCCTTCCTCTGTATGGCCGCCTTGCCTAGTAAACTCCTTTCGTTTTCTGGGAATTTCTCCTCTGTGTTAGAGGCACCAAAATAATCAAGATGATATAAAGTTTCATGCTGGAGCAGGGGGTTGAACTAGATAACTTCCGAGGTCCCTTCCAGCTCTGGATTGCTGTGCTGTTTCAAAGAATCCTCTGAAGCTGCATCTAGTGCCAGGTTTGTGGCCCTTCCTTCCTCTCCTTTTTCTCTCCCTTCCTCCCTCATCTTTCTCCCTTCCTTCTCTCCCTCCCTCTTACTTTCTTGTCTCCCTTCTCTCTCTCCCTTCCCTTTGGATGATGCTGGCGGACTTACTGCCCCTCCCCCTCGCTCTTCCCTTCCTGTTCGTTCGTTACCAGGGAGGCACAATCAAGTACAGGGGAGTTTCTACCCCCTCCCGTTCCTTCTCTTAACAAGCATCTGACTTTCCTAAAGCTAGGCGATTGGTTGGCGGGTAACTGTCCCAGGTGGCGAAAAACCCAGGACGAACCCTGCTTCTGCAAATCGGCTTTGCCAAAGTGCGTGGGACGAAGGAGCTGTGGCCCATTGCCCAGGGCGAATGGGTGGGGGCATGTTAGCTGAGGAGAAAAGTCAAAGAAGAATCGCCCTAGGAGAAATGCTTGGCGAGAAGGAGGCATGGCCAACGGTAGGAGACGAAAAGTTCTAGACCCTTTTGGACAACTCACTCTCTCTTTATCCAACCTACCTCATAAGTTATTGTTCTAGGGGGGAAATATGAGAGAATAGAGCACTATGTATGCTGTCTTGAGTCCCAAAATGAAAATAGGGATATAAATCTAATGTTAGAAAGACAGAGCAGTATTGTGCTTAACTTCTTGCTATAAAAATAAATAGCATTGAAAGAAATTACAGGTTTTGTGCTATACTGAAAGGTTTTATTTGCTGAAATAATGTAAAAAATGTAGATCAACAAAATCTTACCCCAGCATAATTTTGGCGTAAGCCTCTTTGTTAGTCCTTGAAATTTCCCTCAAAGAGGTAATTTCTGCATCAAACCAGAATCCTCTTTCTTCTGGACTCTCTACGTTGTAATTAACCATCACCTTATCACCTACATGTAATTCATTCCATTTCAAAATTGTTCTTGCTCGAGGCCGCAGATTATGGACAATCATTTCCACAATGCCACTTTCTGGGTATCTTGAAGAAAGAATGGAAACAAAAGTTGTAATAACCTCAATATCATAAAGCAAACTCTTAACCATCTATATAATACAACAGTGGAACACCCTTAAAAATTAAGTCCATAATGTATGGGAACCTGCTTTTGAAACACAACAGAATTTTACTGTCAATATGAGAAGTGTTCCCCAAAGACCATTAATGCACATGAAGGAATGTGAAGATGCTTAAAGAATCTCTCAGTGGTGGTTTTATATTTAAAAATTATGAGACACACTGATGAGACTGAACTGGCTTTTAATTGTAACACACAAAATAAATATCACAGGGACATCAATATAACTCATTGACAGAAAAATGCTTTTAATTTTCTCAATGTGACTATAAAAAAGTGAGCATAAATCTGAATAACTATCTTATTTTGAGATATATTGAAGAACAGTAGATTCACTCCAGTTCTAAAAATATATTTATAAATAAGCCGTAGTAATTTCAGTAAAACATAAGATTTAGAATGTTAGTGTCATTTGGGACTTTCCCCCCACAGGCACAATTGTCGGGCCTCCATCATGAGGCTGCAGGATCGGGTGCCGCCCTGATGGTTTATATGTGCCTTGGTGGTAATGTTGTCCGTCATCACCAGCAGATGTCAGCCCGAAATCGTCTATTGGAAGTGGTGTAAAGCTAAATGGACTGCCCTGAGGTCTAGCCAATTGATGCTGCAGGTGCTGTCCTGTCCGCTCCAACGTCCCTGGACCATGTGGGAGGACAGATGTGCACCCCAAGCCGGACAAACTGGCGTCTGTGGTGAGTGTGACACGGTCCGGTTCCCGAAAGAGGCATCCCTTGCTGATGGCCGGGGATTGCCACCAGGTGAGGGACTCAAGAACTTCCTTTGGGACGTGGACCTTTGCCATCGAAAAGCTCCTGCCCGACCTCTGAAACGGCAAAAAAAACCATTGGAGGTCTCTTGAGTGTAGATGGGCCCAGGGAACGATGGAGAAGGTGGAGACCATCTTCCCTAGGAGTTGAGACAGGAGCCTTAAGAGTACGGATCTGTCTAGTTGGCCCTGACAAACGAGATCCCTCAAACTAGCCTGGCGGTCCGGTGATAGAGATACTATACCTTGGACCGAATCAATAATGTCCCCTAGGTGAAGCACATGGGTAGAGGTAGAAAGGTGGCTCTTCTCCAAATTTATGGAGAATCCGTGGCGTCACAGGACCTGGATGATAACCGTATGATCTGCCCAATCTCGTTGAGCGGAAGGGGCTTGGATCAGGATATCATCCAGGTAGCACTGGACGCGCACGGGAATGGCCCTCAGGCAGGCAACTAAGGCTGCCAATAATTTTGTAAACACGCAGGGAGCTGATGAGAGCCCAAAGAGCATGGTTCTGTATTGATAATGGTATCCAGTAAACTGGAACCTGTGGTACTGTCTGTGATGATCTAGAATTGGCACATGTAGATATGTCTCGGTCAAATCTATAGAAGTAAGGAAGTCACCCTCTCTTACGCCCTTGAGGATGGAAAAAAGTGGAACGTAGTGGTTGAGCCTCTTAAGATCAAGAATAGTCCTCCAGCCCCCCAAGGTTTTGGGAACCACAAAGAGAATAGAATAAAAACCCCGGCCCCATTGGTTATCGGGAACAGGCTCAATGGCATGTATATCCAGCAAGTGCTGGATAGCTGTTTCCATGAGATGCCTTTTAGAGGCGTCCCTGGAGATGGGGCACTCGATAAAGAACCTTGGGGTAATGGAGAGGAACTCAAGAGAGAGACCAGCTCTAATCGTCTCTCTGACCCAAGTGTCTGTCGTGAATTCTGTCTGCAAAGTGGGCCAGGCGGCCCCCGATGGGATGCTCAGGAAAGCATAGTTGAAAAGGACGGCTTCCTCCCCCCCGAAAGGGCCATCTGGAGCTGAAGGAGTGCCCTCGCTCGGGGCAGTCCTGACGCTGTCTCTCCTTCCGACTATAGAAACCCCATGAACTAAAGGTCCCCGCACCTGAGTCCACCGGGCAAAAGGATGGCCGGCGGAAATAGGGTGATGGGCAATATTCGTCTCGCCTGGTGCTGGAGGGAAGAATTTTGCGCCGGTCCTTGGTTTCGACCAGGAGTGGTTACAAACTTTCCCCAAACAGGTTAGCCCTGGCGAAGGGGGTTGGTGACAAGCACCATTTGTGCTGTGCATCCACATGCCAGGACTTCAGCCAGAACATCCTCTGTGCCGTCACCGTTGATCCAATGGACGTGGAAGCAAAGTGTGCAGCATTGAGGGTCACATCGGCAGTGAGTTGAGTGGCAGCAATGAGCTTGTTCAAGTCCTTGCACATTCTGACGTCCATCGCCGGAATCCTTTCCTGCAGTTGACGCAGCCAGATGAGGGAAAAGCGGGGGGGAAAGGACGTCGTTGTGGAGGCACGAATCGCCCACGCCGCCGCCTCGTGAGCTGTCGAGTGATTGCTCGGTGCGACGTTCTTCTGGGCGTAATGATTCCACAGGGTCACCCGGAATAGAGGATAAGGCATACAGCGCTGCTACTGGTGCATCAACCAGGGGAATCTGAAGCACTGTAGTCAAGTCAGGGGCTACATTATACAGTCTCTTGTCCGCAGTTGAAGGACTAGAGCCGGCCTCAGGTGAACTCCACTGTCTCTTGATGATGTCTACAAAGAGCTTAGGGGAAGGAATAAAGTCTTCCTCCAATATGTGCTCGAGGAATAGTGGATCAGTCATGTCCTGTTCCGGCTGAGTGTCTGGGTCTGGTCCTGCTGTAGTCCCAATTTAAAGGGAAAGGGATTCGTGGTCAGAAGCAATCCGGGCTGACAGTGCTTCTAAAGCCAGCAGCATGAGCCGAGACTCAGCTGCTGACAATGTGCACACACACACACAAACCTCCCAATCACTCAAGGGGATAAACAAAGTTGACTAGATGGAAAAAAACTCACGAACAGTGGATATAGAATCTAATTTCAGGAATGGTCACTGTGGAGGAACAAAAGGCACGCCTGTCTTCGCTGAATGACTGAGTCAAAAAGCTGCCAAGGAGGAGCAACAGAGGAAGTCCTCAACTATTTGACAGACTCAGTCCAATCAGCTAATAGGCAGAATTAACTCATTCCTGGAGGTTATATCCACCACTCTGGAGAATAATGAATTTTTAATCTAGAGGAAAGATAAAAATGTGGAATCTAATGAAAATTGTATTTATTCAGATGAGTTACATACTTTCTCAAATGCCTTGGGCTAGCGTACACATAGAACAATAAACAAAATATATTTATCATCAAATATAACATTAATACAAACATTCCAAGCCATCTTATCAAAGATATTCACAGGAACTCAAATCCCCATGTCTGGGGAGAGGAGGGATGCCAGGTGTTTAGAAACGATAGGTTGGGGTTACCCAAATCTCAGGGTAATGCTGTTCCATAGGACATACACAATGACAGAATGGCATTTTTAAGAGATGAAAGACATGCCAACTCTGTTGGATCTTATCATCAAATGGGCAGAGTTGCAAATAATTCAGCCTTCTGCATGAAGGGTTTTAATGGTGAATAACCAGCACTCTGAATTCCACCCAGAAGCCCACTAGCAATCAATGTAGCTCACAAAGTAGAGATGCATAACTTCTCATGTAGCTACATTCTGGACTAGCTGCAGCCTTCAAGAATGTATGTTGCTGTAGTCCAAATAAGAGGTGACTAACACATGAATTACAGTGAGTAGGGCCTCTCAATCCAAGAAAGGGCACAAACAATGCACAAAATAAAATGTGTAGAGGACAGAATGAAAGGCCTTGAAGAGTATAGGAAAAACTGCTCCCAAGGGAATGGTCACATCTTGAGTCTGGAACTAGAATATAGTTTAACATGAATAAATGTTTCCAACAAGACCTAGTTCACACAAAAATATAGGAAGGGGTGCAGCAAGCACATTCAGGCTTTAAAGATTCTATTGCTATAGTTTTACAATAAAACACTACTAATCTATGTGGTAGTAGTCTGATCTACTTTGAAGGTCTGACAGAATGGTACAAAAGTAATTCAAGTCATGGCTACCACCTGCTCTACAAGCCCATTCAGAAAATCTTCACTTCCAGGAAGTTTCAAAATGTAGAACCAGGTCTTGCTTCTATCCATCTATGGCCCCACAGACTCCAATTACTGACTGAGAACCTTAATGGCATCACTTGGCAGCAAGAGGTTGAGGTATAATTGGGTATCATCAGCATACTTCTCTTTTTAATTCCATGCCAATAGATGACCCAATAGATTTCTACTGATATCATCATCTTACTAGCCATTGTCTATCTATTGCAAAACTTTTCCGCATGTTTCCAACCAATATGGTCTTGAGCTTTCTTTCACCAATTGGGCCCAAAATACTTGTGGATGTTATAAGACAATGTATGGAGAAAGAAGTACTGAGATATCTCACAAATCAAGAGTCAAGGGACCTCTCTCCAACACTAACTGGAACTGATACTGGAAGGAAAAACTACCACAAAACCATATCTTCAATTCCTGGTCCAGAAGCATACCTTGATTGGTGGTAATAAAGCACTGAGAAACCAAAGACAACTAGGATGGATGCACCATTCTCATTCCAAAATTACCAGGGATCATCCAGAAGTACAATTACTGTCATCTGATATTATATCCAAGCCTATAGGATTCAATCTCCTCTATCTGGAGACTGAAAGGTCTTGATCAGCCAAGACAGGTGGTTATACTCTAAGCTCCAAGGACCATGTCCACTTCCTTAAGACCAACGGATGTATGTGGTTATTGCAGTCCATTGGTCTTAAGGAAGTGGACATGGTATTATTTTATCTAATAGAGGTCTTGAAAAAATCTTCACAATAGTTGTTCCGGTGATGATCTGATGCATCCTCCCAAGGACATAATGGGTTACCTTAAACAGGGCTACAAAACATCAAGCAGCAGATGTAGTAAGAGTGGGAAAATAGCTGATTGCCATTCTAATCAACCCACACAAAAATTCTCTCCCTATATCTCTCAGCAAGGAAACAAGCCTGTTGTTATTTATATAAAAAAATTCTGTTCCAATTTTCTAGTTTTCATGTATTATTCAGTGGAAGTTCTTTCTGTGGCAAGGCTTCACGCATTTGATAGCACTGGGTGGGGAGAAGTGCAATGTAATCCCAGTGAAGAGAGATAAAGTTTCCTCACTCTGCTGTTTGGAATAATGGTGTACAAAATATGAACTGGTATACAAAATATGAACTGGACAAAAGGCACTGTTTCATATTACAATCTAGGTACCGGTAGAAATTCAAGTGAAGTATAAAAATTAAAAACAAGGGTTGCATTTTTTTCCTGATTTTTTTTGTTCTTATTTTTAAAATATTTAAAAATCAAATGTGTGCTGGCCAAGAACATTTGACCTCTTGCATTTTTGCATTGTCACATTTTTGTGACAATGTTTAAAACATTCAAATGCAAAATCAAAACAAAAGAAAAATATAGTTAATAGTACAATAAGCATCTTTTCCTATGCTACTAGCAAAGAAAAAAGCAAAATATTCTTCATATAATCATAATCTTTATCCACTATTTAGTACAGTAACATGGATAATAACAATCTCAGGCCCACATCATATATGAGCAATGTATATCACCTGAACAGAGCTCTAAGCTGTTCACCAAAGTGAAAGCTACTGCAACAGTGCATTTCAATAAGTTAGAGGACATAATAAACACCAACTCAAATTTCAGACCACTAACAAAATTATTCATCGATCTTCCAACTTCCATTTGCTTATATTTATACATTGGTCTAAGAAACAAATGGCAGTGTTATCTGGAAGAATATAAAGACAATTTACAGAAGATAAAACACAAAGCTGTGAGAAATAAATATTGTATTTTTACTGGGATTACATATCACCTAGCCAAAATTCAGCATCTAAAATCTGTAAAAGAGATCATTGTAATTAGTGGAATAAAACATATTTATTTTCACCCATTCTAAATTAAGGAAATTATCATGGGAGAAAGTGCTATAAAAATCAAGCTATGTTAAAACTAGTGGATTGGAAGGCATAGCTGAGCATAATGTTCTTTTCACTTAAACCACAGATTGAAAAATGAAAAAATGCCTTTCTTCCCATGTAAAAATGTAGCTTATTGAGAAACATGTTTAAGTTTAAATGTTAAAGTTAAAAATGACTGTTTACCCCCACATCCAAACCAACTTTCATGAACTCCCAAGGCAAAAGGGAAAAGACAAAAAAGCTATTAAGGACAGCCATAAGTTGTCAAAGGAAACAGGGTTTGAAGATCACAGGGATGGATATAAAGAGGTACAGAGAATAAACGTGAACATATTCGATTTTTAAAAGTCCAGCAAATTCAATATAGATGGATATCTTTCTGAAAGCAACCCTACCAAGCCTGCTTCTAATTTTAAATATTAATGTTAACATAGCAGAACCCTCATGTGCTTCCATCTCTATGGAAACCTTTTTTAGCAATTGGTTACCCATTAAGAAACGACTATCAGCTTTCTTTGACCACAAACTGCATTTTTACATTCTTCTAAGGCAATTCAAGCAAAAAATGTTAACCCTGTGTAATTTAAAAATACACACACACACACACACCTTTTCCGAAGCAAAAGATTTTCGACTATCTTTGTACTTTTAGTTCTTTAGTTGAAGATAAAGACATTACACTACATTCACCACTTGGATCCACAACAAAACCCATAATTTCCATCTATCTATAAAGTATTTGGGAATTTAATATATACTTTAATCTGATTTTCTTTGAATCTATACCAATCTAAATATTTAATATTAAATATAGTTTTCAAGCTAACAGAATTTAATGTTAAAGAGATTTGTTTTTAAAAAATGAGTTCATAAGAAGAGTCTCTTCCAGCAACATTAATGCAAGTGGGCTCAACATCATGCACAGAGCTATGTATTAACTAGGGTGAAAAAGATTGGCTTAGTTAGGTCCAACAATCAGAACCATCTGCCAAAACAGGGAAAATCAAGTCAAAGCAAATTTCATTTCATCCCAAAAAGCTAATCAGGAATGCCTATGCTGAAAACACATCATTTTTCATTGTTCTATAAAATATATAACTAACATGATCATTCATATGGCATAAATGCACAATTTGCTTTTCAGAAATCTTTCTGAAAATTTCAATTTTCAGAATTTGGTATTTACACTATTTTGATTTCCTTAGGTTCAATGTCTTACATAAATGCTCCCAAATAAACCTCACAACGATGAACTACATAAATGAATATGAACAGTACTTTTCTCCTTGGATTCATAAATGTAGTATAGTTATGGCTGCTATGAATGTTTTCTATAAGGGAAAATTTGTCTAACTGGGTATAATAGAAAGGTAACAGTATTGAGAAGAAATTGACTCCTCTAGCAAACTGAAAAACCTTCAGTGAGAACAGTAAAAAGGTAAGCAAAATATTTTGGGATGAAAATTATTGTAGAGAAGGAGAAAAAAATGCAAAGGGTATCATCCAGAGTTTCTTTGTTCTTATGTATAAATTGATACTGCAAACCAATGATGTGTTCTTTGGTAATATAAATTAGCAATGATAAAAACATTTAATCCTCTGAGATACCATATTTTCTCACTAACATCTGCTTTCTAAAAGTAGAATATGCATACAGATTTCTGGGTGATATTATGAATAAAGTATTTAATAAGGAAGCAAAATAAAAAGATGCAACATGATTTTGCATAGAGTCTTGAATTAAAATAACCAGTAATCCTGGATTTTATTTAGATGAAGCATTTCTTAGATACATGTTAGAGTATATAGTGGGAAAATTTAAGCAAGGATTACTGCATCAGTAGAATTAGCAGTCTAAAGAAAGCTCACAAAAATCCAAACTGATATATTTTATTAGTACAATTCCAAGATACAGAATGCAGAAAACAATGTCAAAGACAAACATTCAGTTGACTGTGCTTTCTGGATCCACCGCGATAGAGCAGAACTAAATATGCTGGCGCAGAGCAACAGAACTCAGCATATCCTATAAAGCAGTCTGACGGCATACAATGGCGTTTTTTTGTTTTCTAAGTAAAAACTTAAGCTTGAAATATAAACCTGTTCTTATTTGTAAAATAAATTATGTAGTGTTGCTAATAGCAGATATGCCAATAATACATAGATATATAGCATATCTCGAAACACGATATAGCTAAATATACAAAATACTCCCAAAATTTGTTGTTGCTTACAATGAAGAAATACCATATTTTTTGGAGTATAAGATGCACCTTTTTACCCCGGAAAGAGGATGAAAATCTGGGTGCGTCTTATACTCCGAATGTAGCCCTGTGCGTCACATTTTTGGGTGGTTCCAGGTGGCGGGATCCTCACATCCACTCGGAGTTTGATAATGAGTGGCGTTGGGGATGATTTTCATGGGGCAGAAGAGGGACTTGATACCGAAGGCTCCGCTCCCAAGACGCCGCCATCTTCCTACCTTTAGCTGTAGGCATTGAAAGCCTGGCTTTCTCTCAGCAAGACCTGATAGAGACGCAGGACTTCAGTCCTCCTTGATGCTCCCATCTCTTAAACACAGTGCCGGGGTTCCCGGCAAGCCCCCTGTGCCTTTGCTGCATCAGTCACAACCTGATTCCGCAAGCGTCCCAGGGAAGCGCGGAGATTGGGACTCGGTTGGCGAAGTGGGCGCTACGCAGGAGGTATAAGGCAAGATACCGCCATCCGAAAACACTGTTGCCGCGATCTCTGATGCCTGGAGCTATTCGAAAACGTGATGCTCACATCCTGTTTTTGGAATCGGGCAGCAGAGATCTCCAGGCAGCAGAAAGCATTTTCAGCTGGCAGCGCCGGCCATACAACCCATTTTTTGAATCTGGATCGCAGCGCTGGCGCCCAAAAACGCTTCCCTTCCTGATTCCAAAAACATGGTGTGTAGCCGTCAATGTGCATCGGGGAACCAGAGAGGAAAGCATTTTCAGGTGGTAGCCTCGCCTGCATGATCGATTTGGGGAGGAAAGCGTTTTGCATAGCAGAGAAAGCAGTGGAAGGTTGATCGGTCATTTGAAGGGGAAAGGAAAATGCATGCTCTTAACTTTACACGCGCCATGGTTGGTGTTGCAGGAGAGGTGGAGCTGGTGGTGCTGATGCTCTGGCCCCCTGCCCCCCCACCCCTACGACTTTGTCTCCTTGGAATGACTGCAGCAGTGACTGGAAGAAT
>JANHFT010005909.1:9605-24579 GCA_032467955.1 Pseudoxenodon macrops | reverse complement strand
TGTGTATTTTTTATCTTTTTTAGCATATATGGATATATCAATATTTTAAGTATGAAAAATGGACTTTACAATCATTTATCCAACAACAAATTAACAGTTATGCCATTTCCTTGTTGGGGAAAAGGAAGTCCCCCATTCCCCCACCCTCCAAGGCCTATCTACCGTGTTTCCCCGAAAATAAGACAGGGTCTTATTTTCTTTTGACCTCCAAAATAAGCGCTTGGCCTTATTTTTGGGGAGGTCTTATTATTTTTGAAGTGCACGAGGTGGCGAGCGTGGTCACCTCAGGGCTGCTGCTGTGTTTCAGGGAGGGCTTATTTTGGGGGTGGTGGCTTATTTTAGCGCATACGCTCAAAAGCGTGATTGGGCTTATTATCCGGGGAGGTCTTATTTTCAGGGAAACAGGGTACCACTGACCCCTTTGGCAGAAGCTCCCTCCAGCAGGCATTTCTCATGACTGTCTATCCATCTTCTGAATGGAGGGATTTCTTCCCACTCCTTTTCTCAAGTGGTGGCGTTGGAGGGTTTCCTGCATGCAGAGCCAAGCTCAAATCCCCCTCAGCTTCTCGGTGGGATTCAGATCCAGGCTTTGACTTGGCCACTTCTCTCTTTTTCCAGTTGTTCTGTGGGGTTTAGGATCTTGGTCATGTTGCATGGTCCACTTTCAGTTGAGCCTCAATCTTCTGGGAGATGCTCTGGCGTGACCCTCAAGCGCCCAGTTCATGATGGGGAACTACTCAGGCCCTCATGCAGCCCCAAACCAGAAAATTTCCCCCCACCGTGCTTTACAGACAGTATAGGGTTCTTGTGAAATTGTAACTTTGTGAATTACTCAGAATCACGTGAGACAGGCAGCAACAAAAATGAGTAGAGGCTGTCCTTTATTTTTTCCATCCAGTTTTATTTTCATAAACAACTCAAGGTGGTGAAGATGCCTTCTGCCTATTTTCCTCACACAACCCTGAGCTGGTTTGGGCTGAGAGCGTGCAACAGGATTTTGTCCCTCAGGGGGACTAGAATGCATCTGCTGCTTTCTAGATCAGCCCTTTCTCCACTACACCAAACTGTTTTTACTATGCCTCCTGGTACTAAAGCCAAATAACACTATCTTTGCCTTGTCTGTCCAGAGCATATTGTTCCAGAAATTCTGCTCTTTGCCTGGTGTCCTGCTTCAGGTTCCAAACACACACAGAGTTGCTTGGTGATAAGCAATTTACTTAAGGCTCAGCAAAGTAATGTAGTGTCTTTGAAGATAAAACTTGCCCAAGTAGCCTCACTTTCCACAGGACAGGCTAGAGCAGTCATGATTCAGCCCAGAGGTCTGAGCAAATCAGGCTAGTCAGCCAGCCTTGGGTGAGTGTTGCAGATTTCTTACATGGGCAGAAGACACAAAATTTAAATAGTGCATGATATGTGTTATATTGTGTCCTCTTTATCAATATTGTTGAAGCTCAAGCATCTGTAGGTTGAACAAGTCAAAGATTTCAATAGGGGCATTTACCTTTTCACATGACTGTACATAGGCAATCATGATAAAACCTTTCCCAGCAACAATGGAAACGAAGCAGCAGTCAGTAGATTGATGTGACAAACATTGCAAGGAAGCAGCACCCTGCATCTCCCCACCCGCATTAGCGGTATTAGGCAGAATTCTTTGTTTGGCAGCCAGTTCATTTTAGTTTGCCTGTTTCATAGTCTTGGGAGGGGGGAGGCTTGCTGGTGTCATCAGATTTATGAAGAGTTCTCAGACTTTTCTTTGCTGGAGCCCATGAATTCCAAGCCTTCGATTGGTATGTCTTTCTCCTTAATAGCTTTCTGAAAGGGAAATAAATGAAGGATATTCTAAGATGCCGAGGAGACTCAGAAAACATATTGTAAGCACTAAAAATCCAGGACAGCTGCAAGATAAATGTCCAAACAGTAGAAAAGGAGCATCATTTGATCTCAGATTTGCAAGCAGAACTCCCTAGTTCCTCCTTTTTCACGAGGCATTTGGCAACCCTTCAGCAATCGCTCCCAAGCCCGGAATTTCAACACAGGATGAGCCGCCAACCACATTTCAGCCTAGCTAGCAGGTTGTCCTCAAGCCAGCCTTGCGGTAGTCGGAAACCTCCAGCTGAGAAAATTCAGAGTCTCAGCTGTGAGTTAGAGCAGGGCTCTCCAACCTTGGCAACCTTCAGCTGGCTGGGGAATTCTGGGAGTTGAAGTCCACCAGGCTTAAAGTTGCCACGGTTGGAGACCCCCGAGTTAGAGGGAAGGCCGTCATTCAGCATCCCCGAACCAGGCAGCCTCTGGTTGTCGGATTCCCCGCTACCCTCCCCAACCCAAAGGGCTGGGATGCAGGCTCGGGAGGGGGGGGGAGCACATTCACTTCCAGGTCGTTGCCCGGAAACGCCCCAGTTGGAAGAGGCGGCGGCGCCTTCAGAAGCCTTTCTCAAGCTTGGTCGCTCGCTGGCTGGGGAATTCTGGGAGTTGAAGTCCGGCTGAGCACTAACACGGCGCCCTCCCTTCTCCTTCGCGCGGGACCTTTCCGGAGCAGAGCAACACAGACACCCGCCCGCCCCCGCCTGTTCCGCGAGCGAGGCCCGCCCGTCACCTGCACGCAGAGCTGGTAGCGCTTGAAGAGCTGCACGCAGGGGTCTCCCCCGGCGCCGGCCTCCCCCTTCAGGAACTTCTCGGCGAACCAGCGGTTGAAGCACTGGTCGTAATCGCGCTTCAGCTCCGTGCAGGCCTCGCCGACGCTGTTCATGGCGGACTGACGCAGCGTCCCGGAAGCAGGCGCGGCGTCACTTCCGCGTCACCACCGGAAGCGGAACAGGCGCATTGCCATGCTCGGCTGCAAGTGGGTCCGGCTGGGTTGGAGGCCGTTGCGCGCTGCGCTGGGCTGTAGGGGCGCCTCTTCGGCGGAGGACGCCGGACCCGGCCGGGTGAGTGGGGAGACCGACGGCCCCCCCCAACCAAGATGACCGGGGAGAGGGGCGCAATTAGGCCGGGGCCTGACCGTCCCTTTGGGGACCTACAGAGAGCTGCTCCAGCTCGCCTTTCCGCTGCCTGATTTAGCCTGGCAGGAACGGGGGTTTTGCCCTCCGGAATGAAGCGTGGAGCCTAAAACAAATGTCCCCCGTCCAGCTGAATCCCTCTCTCCCATTTCGAAGCGTATATTCCCAGTTGCCACACAGTATGTTTTGCCCTTTGCTTTTGGCGAGGCTTCAATGCGCTCTTTGAAGAAAAATTGTTTCCGCAGACAAAAATTACTTTGGAGTTGTTGGATCATCTGGAGCGACTGGCGCTCGTTGACTTCCGCAACTGGGAGGGCGTCCGCCGTTTGGAGAGCGCCGTTGAATTCGCTGAACAACTTCAGGCGGTGAACACGGATGGGATTGAGCCCATGGAATCGGTGCTGGAAGACAGGTAGCTCCCGGTCGTTTCCGGAGTTTCACTTTCTGACTTTCCAGCGCCAGGATAGCCATGCGGATACTTGGTCTTCTCAGGAAGCCATTAAAGGGTGAGGAAGGGTATTCATCACCCCTTCAGAAGCAGCTGGCAGTTCTTACAGGCAGAAGAAGCCTGGCAAGGCAAGAGTGTGGGTACTGCTGAATCACTCATTCCCCATTGGGGTGAAGAGTGGGGCCACTTGCACCCACTGCTTTTTCTAGCCTTGGCAAGCCGTGTCATATGGCCCCGGCCTTTAGGCAGAGAACATTGTAGTAAGCTGCCATATTTCTAAGCGCTGATGATGATTTCTGTTCCTCAGGCATCTCTACCTCAGGGAAGATGGCATCTCGGAAGGGAATTGTGCAGAGGAACTCCTGAAGAAGGCTGCGAAGACAGTTGAAGGATATTTCATAGCTCCGCCAGGTAACATTTTGCAGGGGGCAAGCAGGGAAATCCATGTTGACTTTTTTCACAAGGTGAATGCAAGAGAAGTTTCATTATATGGGATGCAATAATGGTGGGTCTATTTTATCTCTGCTAAGAAATGCCATTCTGGATTTTGGAACCTGCCTAAATTATTGAATGCAATATTACATGTGCTTAATTTCATTATTCTAAAGAGTATAATTTGGTCAATATTGTGTTGGAAGCAACACACAGAACTGTGCCATGAATATATTTGACATTTTCCATTTAAAATTTGTAAGGTGTTGTCTTGAAGTTCATTTTTACAAGTAGGAGCACAATTGAAGCTTGTTTCTTTGGAAACAAGTCATCTTTTCCTTGTTAATAATATACATCTGATTTAGCTTTATAGCACTGGTAGTTGAATTATATATCGGATAATATAAGTCAAATTGTATTTCTAATAAAAAATTGCCAAAAAGATGGAAGTATTTTATTCCTGCCAATTTCTGTTTGCACTAGGTAACATTCCTCTGCCGAAGGTAGAAGAGAGAAGTACTTTTCTTCACAAGGAAGATTCTTAATAGAAAATTTGACTTGAAATGCTATCACGATTGTCCATTGTCATCTAAATGTTTTATATCAAGTACCTCATATAATTGGGGAGGGTGGAGGAACAGGAACTAATGACTGGTGTTGGTTAGCTGAGAAAAAAAGATGTAGAGCTGTACGGATTAGGAAAGAGTATCATTGACACTAAATTTAACACAAACATGGTGTGCAAAGATGTCTAGAACTTTTTTTAAACCCCATACAAGAATTCTGGTCATATTAAAATTTTGTACTAGTTTACCGGTACATTTTATACCTCAGTCACCAAATCCCCCAAAAGAAACACCTAATTGTGAAGAGACTATGATCAAAACTCATGAAAGGGAAACTTCATGGGCCAAACCCTCTAAAAGTTTGGGAAACTGAGTATAGAGGCAACATAACTTCAATTCCTCCATAAACTGAATTGCTGTGAGCAAACAACATATAACCATGGTTAGCACTGCTCAGTCAGTCCAGGGGAAACATGAAAAGTATCCAGAACTGTTGTAGTTTAAAGTTTAAATATAAAACTATAGAAATACAGTTCTACGTTAGCTACTGATTGCTAGTCCATAAGCTGGCAGACATTAGCACATGCCAAGATCTACTGATTAAATCTTATTCACAGATCCTTAAATTGAGAGTGTTCAGGATTAGAAATATCAGAAAAAGGGACATTAATAAATGACACACGTGCTTCTGTCTTTGGGGGGGGGGGAAATCCCAGCACAAAAGAGGGACCATGTATTACTGCTGAGGGCAGAACATTCTGCAAAACTGAATTCAAACATTCACTTTATGAATTCAAATTACTGTAACCTTGTTATTCAGTCATGAAACAGAAAATATTTTCCAGGAAAACTGAATAAAATGTAGCACAATTGCGTTTATACTTTGAAATGTTTTAGTTATTGCAAAAGATGTGTGGTATTGTATATTAAAATATGCTGTGGCATTTAGATTTAATTAACCAAGGAACTACGGCATGTTCATGGTCTTTAGAGACAGTCTTCCAGATGGGAATGAGTTGCTTCAGAAATGCAGCCCTTATTTGGATGTAGGATGTTTAGGCTAGCCTCTCTACCTATGCCTAAGAAATACCATTTTTGTGTGTGCCCTGTAACAGCATTTTATGGTTAGTGTGGCATCTAAAAGTCTAAAAATGGCCAGCTAATCTTTTGTGCTTTATGGAGAGCAGGTGGAGGAATTTAAGCCTTGCAGAGAAAAGAGTCCAATTCAGGAGAGAGTTTTATTTTAAAAGAAGGAAATTGGCGTCATAAGTCTTAAATCTCACCCCCCTCAATAAAATGCATCTAATGCTATTCTGCAGGATACAAAATAAGTGAGACGAGCCACATTCAGGGTATCTAAGCACTAAGCCGCAAACAAGCCTTTTTTTTTTACTCCGTGCATTTTGAACTCCAGCCACTATTTAGTAAGCAAAGCAGAGACTTTCGGACAAATATGCCACATTGGATTTTGCAATGGCTGCTCCGTGTTTTTCTAGCCAAATGTTGCTATGTAATTATTTTATCATTGTACGTACCGTAGATTGTATTTTGTATACAACACAAGCAGCTAAATCCGTTTTTTACCAAAATGGCATTAGTATTATTCTCCCACTAACTCTTCATATGACTGCAGCTATGAACATGACGCAGTAAAGTATTAATTCAATAGAAGACCTGGGACTAGATCTTTGCAGCAACTCACTTCAGCCAAGTCTCAGAATACGATTCTCAAAGCCTAGATTGGCAGCACTTTCTCTAAACTTGCAAGCTGGCTAAAATGAATCTTTCCTATTAAGCTCTTAATATGTGGACAGTTAGACACGGAATTCAAATAAAACACCTCATTTTACAAGTTAACTAAGCACAAAACCACTGAAATCCATTTTATTTTATGGATCAAATTAATGATGGGACTTCCATAAAACTTCCAAGAAATGCTTAAATTGGACACATTTTGCAGTTAGTGAGAAGCACAGAACACTCCCTCCCCAGTATATTTCCCAAATTTTCAGCCCCTCCCTTTAAGTAATGAAATTGTATTAAATCTGCTCTCTCAACCCTTCCAGGCTTGATAAAATCTGTCCTGGATACTATTTGTGAAATTACATATCAAAACAGCCAGTAAAAGTAATTGCACTGGTGTTATAGTAGAACAGCTTAAACATCCCTTCGACGTTTCCAGTATGACAGCTGCAGAGAGCAAAATCTTTTTAAATGCTTCTTTAACCCAATAAGAAAAAACAACTTAAAAACCAGGGTCATCTGTTTTATCTCCACTTTCTACCCTGACTGCACAAAAAGACAGCCACCCACTTATGAGTTACAGAAACATTGGAATATATTTTGAAACGCCACCAACAATCGCTGCTTTAAAGCCCATCCAGCAAACTATTAACATGTATGAGTTTCAAGCTCATTTTCCCTCATTGAGAGGGAAAGCAAAAACAACTTTACATTTTCCAAATAAAATGCATTTTAAGTGGCAATGATTCATAATACATCATTACCAACACTTCCCTAGTAAAAACAGTTGTCATTAAAAAAAAGGTTTTCTTGAATAGAAAGAAAAAAAAACCCAAAAAGGTTCCTACGAAAGACTATATCCATCCATTTTGGAATGTAAACTCTGAGCACAAATGACAAGCTCAGTTCACATTGTTACAAGTCCCTATTGGGTGCAATCAGAATGGCCTAAAAGGTGAAGAGTAGCGTGGTGATCCCCTGCTTTGGTAGGGAGAATCGCGACTCCTTGAGCCAGAACGGGAGCGTGAGTAGCTGTAGCTGATGCTTCTTTCAGGACAAACTCTGATATAGGCTGTTTCACCCTGGAATTCAGAACAGAGAAAACCCAAACATTGGCATAACATCCTGTGGTCAGTGTTATGAATAAATGAAGGCAAGAAACCAATGCACAGAGTGGCTCAGGACCGAAGAATTTTCATATACAGGCAGGTCAAATCCTATTGCTGCCGTAGGCCAATTCAGATGTGGCCCTTCAGGTCTGCAGAAAAAGGGCTTTGTTACGGAACAGCTTAGGCTGTGTAGGCCAACACAGACATGTTTTGTCCCCCTGTAAACTAAGAAGGGCGATGATGTCGGATTCCAAAGTTAAGCTATCAGAGGGAGAGATGCAGGCTAGTGAAGTCCTTCATCACAGTTAGGAAAGGTCTTGGTGAATTCTCACCCAGTCCATCTTAACTTAATTCTGTTTCTGCAGTTCAGATTCTTGAAGAAAATTCCATAACAAGCAGCCTCCATCTGTGATTGACTGGGTGGTTGAAGATCAAGCCAGCCAGTAGAAGGTGCAAGTGAAGTAGCAATGCCCCAAAAATAATAACCTGGTTTATAGGAGAGGTATCAAACCACCTTAAGTAGGAAGATCCAAGCACAGGTGGGGAAGATTACTATTAAGTAAGGCACAAAGCTACACAGCTGCTCCTCTGGGAAATATCATTTCAGCTGGCCAATAGAAGGCAAGCTAAGCTTATTGAAACAATCAGCTGGTAGCCATCTTTGTTCACCCACTGGCCGTCAATGGGAGAATGATAAATGAAACCAACTTGACTTGCTCAGATGTTAAAAGCAAGTAATCCAAATGCTCATTTTCCAGGAACACAGCACAAAACCGAGTTTCTGCTTCAGTGTTTTTAACCACACTATTATGGGGTAGATGTCCCATAGCCTTGGCAACCCTTAATCTTACAAAGTTTAAGCCACCGTTTCCAAGACTACTGCTAGACTGTGCCCAGAAGCCTCTTGAGAGAGCATCACAAAAGGACAGGTTAATGTATGTTCCTCCATGACTGGCACACGCACATGCTCTTCACCCACAGGCAGGAACCCACCTCATGAGATCGGAATTTGGTGTCATCCAGTTTACGCAGTGCATATTCCATATCTTCTTTGCGAAGAAACTCAACCACCCCCATTCCATCTTTCTGAACATCTGCGTAACATACATCGCCAGCTTCACGCATATGATCCTTCAGGTCCTGCCAGCTGCCTGATGGAGGAAGCCCTGAGCAGTGAACACAAAACACAAGAGATTGTGTAAAGAGATGTCACTAGTTGCTGAGGCTACGCCAGGCCTGGCTGTGGTCCACCATTTCCATAGAGGTCCTGTTCATTCCAGAGAGTCAGTGCTACAATTGGGGTCCACAGAACAGCAATAAGTTCCATTCCAAAGGGTGAGCCCTCTGTATCAGCAAGGCTTTCCCCTAGGATTCAAAGTATTGGGTGGTCAGAGGAATCCTCCTATTTTGTCCAGTGTAAATTTAATATCACCCCTAACTCTGACTGGACAGATTGTACTCCATGTACTCAAAATTAGATTCCCATCCAAGAATGAGGGTCCCATTCTAAGAGTGTTTGGGGGTCCTTAGATTCCAATAGCTTATCCTTGGGCAGCGAAGCAAGGATACCTGTGTTAGCCACCCACAAGTACGCTATAAAGAAAGATAAAGGGAAGTGAGTTCCCTGTTCCACAGCATATTCTGAAGAAACTAGTATGCTGCTGCTTCCTGGCAGTTTCAAGAATGCTTCACAACACTCTCTAGTAAGGCAGGTTCTCCCTTCAAGCCAATAGCCAGTCCAGGTATCCTCCCTGCCCTCCCAGGCTTCTGTGTGGGAGATGTACACCTGGGGTTGAGCCTTTTCGTCTCCAGGTCCTGCTGCAAAATTGAAGTGATTGCCATTCAGCGATCTCTTCTCATCACCGAGAAGTCTCCTATTTCTAGCCACGATGCCACAGTAACATGTAGACTTCTTGGCATTTTATTTTACTTTTTAGGAATATTATTATGGGTTAAGTGGGCCATTCCATATGTTTGGCCACAGCATGCTGAATTTTCTTCAGAGACTTGGTCACCATGGCAAAATACTTCCATTGCTTTCCAGTGAGATCTAGGACCTTTTTCATTTGTCTCCCAACTCACTAGACACAGACACCTATTCCAGGTATATCAAGGTTGTTTTGAGGAATCCACAAAGCTCTGAACAGAGGGGATCTAATTTCGGGTTAAGTTTCTTTCATAAAGGACACAAATATTGTGCAGCTGTTTCTCAGGTTTTAATAAGACATATTTTGGTTGCAGAGTGCCATCTAAAGCTTGTTCCTTCTGCCATAAACACTATAAAACCGATTCCTAGTTTTCCTTCCTTCCCTTTGGCCGCCCATATAGTGACCCCTTTTTGCATCCAAGAGTTTGCTCTTGCCTCCAGTTGGAGACGTTTTTGCTCACCATTCATTCATCGTAATGAATCCATAAGCAAGCCTTTCTCCATGGATTGAATCAGAAAAATACAATGTTCTTTTGCAGTTCTAAAAAGCTCCTCCACAAGGACAGGTTCCATATTAAGAAAGAAACCATATAATATGGTAATAATAAGGTAATCTTCTCTCCAATACAACTGCCGATTGCATCAGAGGGATTCCAGTCAATATGAAGTTTAGAAGGGAACATACCTGAAACAAGGACTCGAAATTCAGATCGGCGTGAAGGAGGGCCATTCCTCCCACGAGGCCCCCCACCAAAGCCTCCACCCCGACCTCTGGAAGGTTTAGGAAACTCAACACGGAGACGACCCTGGCCATAATCATAACCATTCCTTCTGTAAACAGCATCTTCTGCATCTCTGTGAACGAACAATATATAGCCATGTTTACCACTATCCAAACAATCTGAGAAGAACATGAAAGGTTTTGAAAATGTTGCAGCTTAAGGCTTAAAAGTGCAAAACACTGAAATACAAGCCTAAAAGAGCTAGAAGCTGCTGGTTTCTACCGTAAGCTGGCAGACATTAGCACATGCCCAAATTCATCTCATTGAATCTAAAATGGTCTTAAGATCAAAGTTCAGAGTTTTAGAAATATCACAAAAATATGAAGTTCTGAGTTATCAGGAATTTAGAAATAACCCAAACATGTGAAGTTGATAAATGACAGAACTGCTTCTATTTTGCAACAAAAATCACAGCATAAGAGGGATCATAAATATTATTCATCCTCAGTGCAGATTATTTTTGAAAAAAGAATTGAGGAATGTGGGACTTTAGAAGAAGCACCACTACATAATTACAGAAGCTGCTATACGTTTTATGAATATCAGCAGAATATATGTTGCCACACAATTGTCTTGTGTATTCAAGAAGATAGTCCTTCAGCAAAATGTAATATTTAATGTATAACTGTTTCAGAAATTACAATAGCATCTCTATAAATCTACTTCAATATGTTGTGTGTGAGTGGGTGGCTATATAAATTTGTTTAATAAATAAATGAAATGACATTTTCAAAAGAAGTGCATGGAAACAATCATCATCAAATTTATGACTAAGCCAGTCAGTTCAATAAATAGTGCCTCCACAGAGAAAAACATTCAAATTTACCCCTGGATGGGGTAGAAAAGAAAATAACTTTTACTAGAGAGAACCACAGAAGTCATCATTTAAATAAAAAAAAAAGGGGGAGACAGTGATTATACCATAAATTGGAATGAATTGACCTAAATACAGTTATAAATAAAACAGAATCAAATACTTATAATTAATAAGCTAAACAAAGATCAAAATTACAAGAGGTGGAAAAAAACCAGTGTACATTTTAATTTGCTTTAATAGATCACAATACCCAAGGCCCCAAATTTAACAATTCTACTTTGTTCTATGAGATCTATCTGGAATAGTAGTCTCTCCTTTTCATAGGATTAGGTTGGTCAGCAGCACAATTAACAGTTTCATATCTCTAAATCCTAAACTTCGCTGAAGAATTAGAACAGACTTCTTGATGCTAAGAACAGAGGCTTCTGAGCCCAATATGGATTGCCGTCCATTTAGGTTGTTCTGGATATCTACAATCAAGCAAGCAAATGGAGTATCAACTCTTGTTCTATAAATCACTTTAAACTTTTTTTTTTATTTAGGAGCCAATACAACAAATTTTTCTTTGGATATTTATGTCGGGGTTCCAAGTAACACACCCAACGAAAGAAGACCTCGAGGTTAGGCATTCCTCAAAGTTCCATTTTATTAGAGATGTCATATTGGCACATCTGGGAAAACCAGAATCTGAAAGCTTCCAGGCTTCCCCACCCAAAAATAAGTCCAAGTCCCTTCCCTTGCACCCACATGTCCATCACATGGTCCAATCAATGCACCATCCAAACTGGAGATGCCTCCCAGCCACACCCCTCCAGGTGCAGGACCACTGTCCTTGACTCTCTGAGAAAGGAATGTTGTTATGACTATATATCTCCTCAGCCCCTCCCAGTTGCCCACAGTAGTAAATGTGGAAGCCCTGAAGATCCAATGCCTAAAACAGCTTCCAGGCCTGACACTTTAGTCCAACTTCAGGGTTACAGTGGTGTTTGGTCATTCTTTGTTCTTAGTTTTGCCAAGTTATAGATAAGAGTGGCTTTTTTTATGTGGCTCAGTCCATTCCTTCTAGTTCTTCACTCAGAGAATCCAAGATCTTTGTCAGCAGAGAATCTTTGTTTTTTGCAGTTTTGAACTGCCCATCTCCCTCTGGAAGGTAGGGACTTTGGGTAGTGCACAATAAAATGTTAAAATATAAAATCAGGATATAAAAATAAAAAATTAGAAAGTTTAGAATTGAAAAAGTGGCAAAGATGATTACAATTTGTTAGAAATTAGTTAAAAAGGCAAAGGGAGAGGACACTAACCAGCCCATCCCTTGATTATGTGCTGCTTTGCACTCCCCCTGAGGCTGCAGAGTCCCATTTTAATGCCTTTTCAGAAGGCCAAAAGAATAGGAGCTTCTCTCCCGTTGTGTGTAGTAAGTAGTTGTGGTGTTGAGTAACAAATGGTATTTAAACTATTCAAATAGAGTTTGATTCAAATGTAGAATTGAATAAACTTCTACATTTGAAGCATAATGACATTAGCTACTCAAAAATATTCACATAATTGACTTGAGTCAGAAAGGTACATTTTTCAAAGCAAATTTAATATGTACTAGTGAATCCATGCCCAAGTTTCTGCTACACCTACATAGCAAAAACTACCAGTATAGGTACTCAACTTACAAACATTCATTTAGTGACCGTTCTAAGTTACAACAACTGTGAAAAAAGTGACCTTTGAATGGTTCTCACACAACCGTTGCAGCATCCCTTCAGTCACATGATCAAAATTTGGAAGCCTGGCAAGTGACATGTATTTATGACAGTTGCTGTGTTCTGCGGTCATGTGATCACTTTTTGCAATCCTCTGACAAATAAAGTCAATGAGGAAGCCAGATTCACTTAACAATGGTGTCACTAACTTAACAATTGTGGGGATTCACTGAACAAGAATGGCAAGAAACATCGTAAAAAGGGGCAAAATTCACTTAACTGTCTTGCTTAGCAACAGAAATGTTGGGCTCAATTGTGGTCACAAGTTGAAGACTACCTGTAAATCAGTTAAACTGAATATTTATCCAACCTAGCCACTGTATCAGATTTAATTAAAATTTGGCCACAGTACCTATTTCAGTTACTTTTTCATTGGGTGGAATCCAAATCATATTATTCTATTTTGCTATCAAGTAAGTGATTAGAATGTTCCAGATCTACTAACAAACAATAATCAATACTATATCCAGATCTCTATCTGCACAACATTAGCCACAAATGGGTCATAATAGATTTTTCTCTGATTGACCATGACCAAGGTAGAAAATGACATAATTACTATTACTATTTCTTTAGCTTAAAAAGGGAACATCATTTTAACATTCCTATCATTGCAAGTTAAAGCTATGGAATATATTTTAGAAAATGAGGGAATAGAAATAAGTGACTTTCATAAGGTAATTGCTTTGTTATATATAAACAGGTGGGATAAAAGTCTTATAAGTGAAGGTAACAATCATATCTAGTACTCATGCCTCCTATTTTTATATTTTTTGCCTCCTATTTTTATATTTTTTGAGAGGAAAATCATAGTGGTGAAAGAGTGGCAGCTCTTACAGGATGCCAAGAGTTAAGCTCTTTTCTGCATCTACACAGCACCAACCATGCTAAGTACTATTTTTTGTACAGCTAGTTTATACAGCAAATAAAATATAGCCATTAACAAGAATGAGATGTGCTGTACAAATAAAATTACCCTTTTCAGTGAAGACGCAGAAGACAAGCACACAGGAAATGCAATATACTTTTCCCATTTTGAGTGTGCTGGAAGGGGTCAATAGTGTTCCCATTAATCTACTCAAACTTGTTTGAGCAAATCTAGCAAAAAAGAGAGGGGGCATTTAAGGTTTGAGAAAAGTAAACATGATGGAAGTTTTTAAGTCATTCAGTAATGGAAACTTCAGCGTCTCTGAGGAGGGCATGTCGAGACAAAGTGGATGTAGGGAAAAACATCTGCTCTTATAATGAACAGACTGTAGGGACCGAATACTTTTCTTGCCTGGGTCAAAATGTGAAGATAGGTGGGAAAAGAACAGCACAACTATTATAAATGTACACAAGACTATGTTAAGATTTCAAAGATTACATTTCATATGAACAGTATATTTCAACAGAACTCAACAGATTTTTTTAAAAAACCACTCTTCTTGTATTATAAACATGAGCCATGTTAAAGGGGCACAGAAGACTTCATGCTTCGGGCACAAAACTTACTAGACTGAACCCATGAGCTGCTTACTGATGGCAAGATGCTCCTGTAAAACAAAGAAGCATCACTACATCCCCGTTAGCGTTACTGTTATTACTTTGGAAGAGTCACAGTGCCCAGCTGATCCAGAGAAAGGTACACAGTGGAGGCAAATCTGTTCAGAAAAGTCAATGGCAAATCAATCTTATCTTGGAAGATTATCTACCACCACTACTACTTTTCTAGATTGTACAGTACAAAGGCCTATTTGCATCTCATTCTATTTCTATCGATTGCTGAAGATTGGCTGAATATTCCGTTTTTATTTTTCATAACCACCCTGCCAAACTGATACTGAATGGAAGGTACTGTATACATAAACCACGCTACCCAACTACGAACTTAAGATATTGAGAAAACATCCAAAAGCAAATGCCTGCCATAGCCATTGGCAGCACTGCCATGCAGGCCAAACAAAGATGGACACACCGTCCATGGAGCCAGCTCCCATTTTCTCACACAGGCACATGAACAGGAAAGGCTGACTTCCCCACTTGTGGAATTCCTGTCAGTCACCTTGAAGGATCCTGGGCTGTGGAAAGCTTTCTTTTCTTTCTTTCTTTCTTTCCTTCTTTCTGGGCTGTGAAAAGTTCTTCCTTCCTTCCTTCCTTTCTTTCTGGGCTGTGAAAAGTTCTTCCTTCCTTCCTTTCTCTCTCTCTCTCTCTTTTATATATATATATATATGTAAAGAGACGCACAAACTTGTCAGTCTTTATTTGAGAAGGGATCGGTTGCCTTGTTGCCGTTGGGGACAAAGCTTAAGTGTCTTTGGCGGATTTAAAAAGCCTCTCGGCCCGCGCGATCCTTCTCCTGTTTCTTTGTACGCGATGGCGGCTAATTCCCCTCCCCCCCCCCGAGTTTCAGGGCTG
>JANHFT010005908.1:43332-54803 GCA_032467955.1 Pseudoxenodon macrops | reverse complement strand
GATTTAAGAGTTTTAACAGGACCGGTTCTATGATGTCACCAGCTGCTTGCAACCTACTCTATAGAACCGGGCCGAACTGGTAGGATTTCACCCCTGCTGTATATGTATTTTTCTCCTATAGATTTGATCTCGCAAATTTTTACAGAGAATTTTGCTCCTCCTGATCCAATGCAATAAATTAAAATTTTGAAGGGTTATTTCCACCCCCCCCTGAACTTTGCATACTTGGACAGAAGCATGCAATTGAAGGTTTGAGGCAACAGATTAAGGATCCAGATGTACAGCTAAATTTAGCATAGTTTCCCATGGAAATATTCCCAATTGGCTCCCTTTCTCTTCTTAGAACTGTCAGATATTGAAGTCAAATCACAATCCGTAAATATTTTCTCCTTAGCATGTTTCAGTGTGGACGCTCATAGAAGGGAAACACAAGTGAATTCCATTTGCCTATGTGCACCGGCTAAGGGAATTCTGAAATTATAAATAATATTTCGTTTGTGCATTTTATGCTGATATATATTTATAGCTGATGTCCTCACATTTGAACAAATTCTCTGGTCCCCTCAGTTGCTTTTATTTACCCTCAGACAGCTGTGATTCCGCTACTTAAACTTCAGCCAGGTTTTGCTATGTATCAGTGAAATGTGTAGCCGATTTATGGATGTGCTTATCCAGTTTTATTCTTAGGGTTGTTTTTCCCCCCTTTGTCTCTGCCTATCGTCAAGCTTCATTATTGGTCATGGACCGCAGGAAAGATTTCTTATCTTGAGGGAGTCCTCATACACTCCCTGGTAAGAGGTTAAGAGGCTGCTGAAAACATAGGAATGAGCAGGAGATACACGTGACTGTAGATTGTTTTGCTGAAAAGCAAGGATGCCTCGGAGGGGAAGGAAAGCTCGCCTGAGGGAATTTTAACATTTGCGATGTGTAAACAGGGCCTCTCTCAGTCTTCTGTCCTTTCCTGGTAAAGTCTTCCATGAAACCAGAAGGGAATCCAAAGAATCCAACCATTTCAGCAAAATGCTGAAGTGAGCAATACAATGGCATGACCCAAAATCTGCCCCTTTCCTACATGTGTGAGATGTTACAATACCTGTCCCTCAGGGGCAAAGCTTGCGCTGGGACAGCCCATCGTTGCCCTCTTGCTCGGATTCAAACCTGGGTTTCCCTTCTGAGTTACTGTTAAGGCTTCAGGCTAGAAACTGAGAAACATTGAGTTTTAGTTGCTCAAAGGCCTGGAGACTAAACCATATAAGGAACGTTTGCAAATGTTGGGTCTGGCTAAAGAAAAGAAAAATTGGAGCAGTGGTGGGATTCAATTTTTTTTACTACCAGTTCTGTGGGCATTGGCTTGGTGGGCGTGGTTTGGTGGTCATGGCAGGGGAAGGATACTGCAAAATCCCCATTTCCTCCCAATCAGCTGGGACTCTGGAGGCAGAGAATAGATGGGGGAGGGGCCAGTCAGAAATGTTTTTTACCGGTTCTCTGAACTACTCAAAATTTCCACTACCGGTTCTCCAGAACTGATGAGAGATACCCACCTCTGATTAGGGGTGACATGATTGCAGTATTCCAGTATCTGAAGGGCTACCACAAAGAAGAGGGGGTCAAATTGTTTTCCAAAGCACCAAAGAGCAGGAAGGGAAAAACCAATGGTTGGAAACGAATCAAAGAGAGAAGCAACCTTTCCTTAAGGAGAAACTTAACAGTAAGGACAATTAACCAGTGGAACAACAGTTTGCCTTGAGAAATCATGGGTGCTCCATCACTGGAGGTTTTTATGAAGAGTCCAGACAGTTGCTTGTCTGAGATTGTATAGGTTCTCCTCAGTGGTGAAATCCAAATGTTTTACTACCAGTTCTGTGGGCGTGGTTTGGTAGGCATGGGAAGGGAAGGATAATGCAAAATCTCCATTCCCTACTCAAAATTTCCGCTATCGGTTCTCCGAACTACTCAAACCACTTCCAAAATCTTGCCAAGAAAATTGCAGGGATCTGGCTAAGTAATTGTCAGGACACAACATTGCCTCAAAGGCTGTACACACAGATACATATGCATGAACACACACACACAAACCTATTCAGTGGCCTTCAACCTACAGCAGTTCATTTAGTGATCATTCAAAGTTGCAACGGCAGTGAAAAAAGTGAGTTATGATCATTTTTCATTCTTACCACTGTCGCAGCATCCCCCATGGTCACAGATGATCAGAATTCAGACACTTGGCAACTGACTCACATTTGTAATGGTTGCCATGCCTTTTGTGACCTTTTGTGACAAGCAGAGTCAATAGGAAAGCATATTACTACCTTAACAACTGCAGTGATTCACTTTACTACTGTGGCAGAAAAGTTGTAAAATGAGACAAAACTCACTTAATAATCGTTTTCACTTAGCAACAGAAATTTGGGCTTAATTGTGGTTGTAAGTTGAGAACTACCTGTATTCTTTTTTTTCTTCTAGGGTTCATATATTGTTTAATATTCATATATGCCTTCACATAAACAGGTGTGCTTTACATGTGTGTACACATACACACACACACACACTTTTCCGTTCCCTAGATGAAAAGTTTCTACCCGAGGGTGCAATCCTAGATAGCTGGGTATTATGCGACATTGTTACATGTTTATAGCTTTATTTCCTCTTCCATGGAGGAGATGTCATATTAAATTTGGGGTCATCTTCTTTTTTCCTTAAAAATAGTACCTTTTTGCATTTCACGAATTACCATTTAAAACTACAAAACTTTAGGGAGTGAATATAGCTAAATAAGTAATATATTCTCAAAGATGTCACACATTGTACAACAGGCATATTTTTAGGTCATTCCACTTAGTGTCTGTCACACACAATCAGACTGGATTCTGTGCAATGCTGTGCATGTTCAGATCTAGAAAATTTCCTTTCCCAGATAGGAAAATAACCCAGCAATAAAAAATGTTTGGCAGCAAATGAAGCAGAGGTGGGTTCCTACCAGTTCTATCCGGTTCTAGAGAACTGGTAGCAACTTGATGATGACGTCACGGAGCTGGTCCCGTCAGTGTGTCCGTGGGCGCCACCATCTTGGCTTTTGCGCATGTGCAGAAGCTAGTTTTTTATTGCTGCATGCATGCGCATGCTTCACGCACACACACACAGGTGCAACCCTGAGCAAACCGGCAGCAAAAATATCCGGAACTCACCCCTGGAATGAAGTTATTCAGACTAGAAATGTATACGTACTTAGCAATGCAGACATTCCCTTGAACTCAAAAGGCTTCCCTTCTGAAGAAATTGAGCAAAGCTGTGTGGAAGCTATAAGATCTTTTTCAACCCTGGCTGAATATAACCTTCTACCTAAATAGTCAAATTGTTTTGACAACGTGACTGGTATTTTTAAGAGTTTCAATTGACCATATCAAGTGGGATAGCTATGTCAAATACAAAACAATGAAATAGCTCTGTTGTTTTCACTTGTTAAAATTAGCATTTTTCAAATACCCACCCTTCCTGCCTACCTTTGTTAGCCATATAATCTCTACCTATTTGAAAAGATTTTGTTGGTTAGGCTTCCCACATTTCATACCTGCTAGAGGTGATGATTCCCCCCACCCGAATAGTTTAGCCATCATGGCTCAATTCACTCATCATGGAGCTTTTCTTGGGATGGATAATAGTGACCAGCCTCTATCCTAGTTAGTGTTTATTCTACAGTGGTTCCATAGTGCAGCATAGAACCCAAATCACTCTATGAAAAATCCATGGCTGATTTTTAAAAAAATATTGCGATGTTTTGCTGAGCTCAAAACAGCTAATAAGGGAAAAGTAGAAAACATGGAAGAAATCTTAGAAAAGGAATTCAAAAACATAGAAGGGAACACTAGCTCTCTTGCCTGGATGATAATTACCTAAGACTTCCATCCAGATAAACGTATTGCATTGATTCATATATGGAGTAGAGTATTTCAGAGAACTACTATTCACTCTGAGTCAATAGTCAATAGCTAACTTTGCTTATATTTTTTCCAGGTACTGGAAAATGAAAGCTTTAGAACAGGGGTGTCAAACTCAATTTCATTGAGGGCCACATCAGGGTTGTATTTGACCTCGGGGTGGGGGTGTGGCCAGCTCAATGTCACTCATGTTGGGGGCACCTGTGGTGGCCAAATGCTAAGGCAGAACTTCCCTCAGACCCTTCCTCACTCTCATTATAATCTCCTTCCTTCCTTCCTACCTTCCTTTGTTCCTTCCTTTTCTTCTTTTTCCTTCCCCCTTTCTTCTCCTTTCTTCTTCCTTCCCCTCTTTCCTTATTTTTCCTTCCTTGCTCTCTTCTTTTTCTTTGTCTTTCCTCTTTCCCCCTCTCCTTTCCTGTCCCTTCTTGCATGCTCAAATGCAAAACGGGAAACATTTTTTCCTTTTGCTTTGTTTTTAGTTTGTTTTGCTAGCCCTCTGCCAGAGAAAACGGAGCTTGTTGGGCTCCTGCTTTAGAGCCATCATGAAGTCACATCAGCACTGAGTTCATTTTGCTGACAGTTTAACCCTTAAATAATGTCCTGTATTGGTGATCTAGTCAAAAGATCTCCGTTTTCCATAACTGAACTCTTTTGCCCATTCTGCAGGTCAGTCATGCAGCCACTGCAGAAATCCTTAGCGACAAAGTGCGTTTTCCTTCTTTCCTGCGCACTGTGCCCAGCGATTCCTATCAGACCAAAGCAATGGCACGATTAATCCACAGATCAGGATGGAACTGGATTGGAATCATCGCCACCGATGATGACTTTGGGCGGCTCGCTGTGGAAAGCTTTGGGTTACAGGCCATGGCCAACAACGTCTGCATTGCCTTTAAAGAAATGTTGCCAGCTTATCTCTCAGACAGCACGATCCACGGCAAAATTAATCAAGCGCTTGAGAAGATTGTCAAGGAAACCAGGGTAAATGTCATCGTCGTCTTTCTGAGGCAATTCCACGTAATGAGACTTTTCAGAAAAGCAATAGAAAGGAACATAAATAAGACCTGGATTGCAAGTGATAACTGGTCAGCGGCTGTGAAGATTAGCACCCTTCCAAATATCAGTCGCCTGGGGAAAGTGGTTGGATTTACATTCAAAAGTGGCAACATGTCTTCTTTCCATGAGTTTTTGAGCAATCTACCGACCACACCCAGGGGCGACAACACATTCTTAAGGGAATATACAATGCTTATGTCAACGTGCTCCCATATAAACGATCAAGATTTGAGCAAGTGCATTTCAAACCATTCGGCAGAGAGTTTGCTCCAAAATCAGACTCGCCCAATGAACAGCCTTTGGCGAGAGGAATTTCTCATTGCCAATATTGAACCAGGATTTATCCACAGCACCATGCTGGCAGTGCAGGCCATTGCCAAGGCCATTCAGAAACAGTGCAAGGACAGAGACTGCAAAGATCCATACGCTTTTGCTCCTTGGGAGGTAGGGCTTGATAATATTTTTTTCATGCTCTTTTAGCTCTGCTTTGCATCTCTTTCTTCCTTGCATTTTAGTGCGCAAGTATTAACATGAGGGTCTATTTTTGTTACTTACTCAGGATGGCGTGAGGGATAATCTAAGATTAAGTAAGCAAGATTAAAACATCTTGACTGTGACATACGGTTGTGTTACATTCCACATGTGGTGTTCTGGTTTCTTAGCAGCTGAAATTGTGTTCGTTTCCTTGCTTCTGCAAGCCTGAAATCTTTGTTTCTCAGAGTAGTTAGAGAAACCTTACATGACCTTACACATCATACAACAGCGTCCACTCTCGCTGGATTCGCAACCATGTCAAGCCACATCTTGTTGAGTAAGGCATAAACTGGATTCATAGTACATGCTAAACTAAAACCAGACAAACCACATCGTGACTTAGGATAATGTGTGACTGTGCCCTGTGCTTTTAAGAGATAGCACATTTTTTTATAATCAACAACAGGTGTGTGTGTGTGTATGTATGTATATATATATTAGAAGTTTAAGAATCTCTTGTGTTTGTTTTAATTTTGTTTGGGGATAAACAGATTATATATGAAATTGAGGAGCCACTTACAAGATCAGTTTCCACTATTAAAATTTAACTCCAATAAGAAGGAGTTAATAGAAATGTAAGGGGTTTTTTTGGGGGGGAAGGTTCATCTTTGCTCCTAAATAAAAATACAAATAGGCACCTTTATTAGTTCATATATCCTCCCCCCTTTTTTTTTCCACCAAAAGAGACGTATTGATTATTTTATAATTTCTGGGTGGCTCAGAAAGTAACCCAGTCAAGATGTCATAAATGCATCCTGGCAAAAGGGATTTAGATCAAATCCCAATAGCAACCCCCCTTCCAAATTCTGAACATCACATTTGAGTTAATTCTTTTGAAAGAAAAATCCTTAGTTTTAAGGGAAAAAATTACATTATGATCTATAGTAATTTGCTCCTATCTCAGCAACAATATATTGTTTCACCATGCTGTTTCCAAGTGTCATTGGAGATGCTTGCTGTACCTTATCTTTAAAAAAAAATCCTAAGCAAAACATCATAGAAAGCAAGAAAGACACTGGTTTTTCCCACAGATAAAAAATAAAGAGATGAAAGAATAAAGAGATAATCTCAGTGAGAGATACCCTTGAGATTATCAAGAACTGGTGCTTAGCATATACTGAGGGCTCTTCATCCATTTCAATACAGCCGGTTTTCATGCAAGTCCTTAGTTAGTCTGACTCTAAATAATGGCTATGTTTACTTAGTTAATAGACAACCAACGCTGGCCTAATGCTTAACCATCTCTTAGCAAACTAACCTAACAATTTTCTGGAAAATGGCTTTCAAACAGGAAAAAGGGTATTGCTAGCTTCTTTCTCCAGTATCAGCCTGAGCAGAGATTTCCACTTCAACTAATTTTCTCTAACTTTCCCCTTTCACTCAAGATCAAATATAAATAAACCATTCCTGACTTAAAAGAAGACGTTTTGTGCCTTTCAAGTACCCAAATTGTAACTACCCAAAAATCATTTATCTTCCTCTAAGAGAGGCAAAGCAGGTGTAGAGCTATAATAATCAATCAAATGGAATCCAATTGACATTTTTATCTAAATATCAGGGCTGGAATATTCTCTTCTGCATTTTTCTTTTTCCCTTATACAGCAGAATCTATTTGTAAGGCAAACAATGAAGCACCCTTCGTGGCCCTTAACCTTCTTTTGATCTTGTAATTGAAGAAATATTTGTAAATTTGTGTAACCCTGAAGTCATAATCCTCCTGGACAATCGATACAAACTTCTGATAGACATATATATGAGCGTATTTGGATTAGTTGCACACATTCTACCAACCTATCCAAGCTTTGATTATTTAGGATTGGATCTTCTCCATCACAGCACCTACCCTATGGATCAACATTCCCCCAGATAGTTGCATGACCACCACCCCCATCCTAAAAACCTGGCTCCTTTCCCAAGATTTGGGTTGCAAAGTTTGGGGTCAAAAAGTCAAAGTGGGGATATTGTAAGTGAGTGTTTTCATCAGTTTTCTCAGAGCAAATAAATAGGAAGTTTCTATAATGGTTTTTCTTGCTTTCTGGTCTTCTGAACGCCCTCATTTAGGAGTTGGGAAGTCTAGACTCTGTGTGTGTCTGTGTGTGCGTGTGCGTGTGCCTGCCTCCCTCTCTGTCTGTCTGTTTATGTGTCTGTGTGTCCATTTGTTGAAGGGATTTTTGAAATCCAAGCCCACTGATATGTTATACCTGCTTCTCTCATAATGTGTTGATCTTAACATTAATGCTGTTATCTGGGGACTACCCTGTCAACTTATCTTGTTTTTTGGGTGGAGATACACTTCCAAAAGAGCTTCTCCATAATTACTGAACCTCAACTTTCTGGCAAGTGTACCTGAGTTTAAAATGGTTTTGTTTGTTTTTAGCAAAGACTCTTGTGGTCATTCTTTAAATCAGTACTCCTTTAAATCAATAATCTGGGGGGTCCACCAGTTTTTGTGAACTTCAACTTCCAGAATTCTCAGAAATTGCAAAGATGCATTTAGGAAGCTGATCCCTTTTTTTGCTGAGACAAAGGATTCCCGAAATGAAAGTTATTCATTGTATTACAGTTTTTAATGATGTTAACAAAATGGGATTCTCCTCATTTGGAGGATATGTGATTGGTTATCAAATGTTAGGATTTAAAGACAAATTGAAGTATGGCCATGAACTTTATACTCTGCTTGTGAACTTCCAAAGTATAGCAAAAAGGGCATAGTATGTCTAGAAGAGAAAATGCAGAAAATATCAATAAAAATGGTCAGGAATTTAGATCATTCTCTTATCAGGAAAGCCGAAAGTTTGTGGGGAACATGATAGAGGTTGAGAAATCTATCAGTTTGGAAAAGGTAGATCAAAATATATTTCTTCTCTCCTGCAAATACACAGTTTGCATTTTTCTGTGAAAAATGACAATTTCTTCAAGCTAAATGATAATTTCCAACAGGACTGTCTCGTGTTTATGTCTACATATAGTGTAGTTGTATTATTTTTTATCCTTATTATTATTATCTTCTTTACTCCCCCTTTATAGGTGTTGTTGTTGTTATGTTGTTGTTGTTGTTTTGCATGCATACAGAATGTTTCTGGAGACAAATTCTTGTGTGTTTAATCACACTTGGCCAAATAAAGCATTCAATTCAATTCAAAAATGCATTTTTTACACAAGTCACAATTATACCCTTCTAGAATTCTAAATAGTGATTGGCACAGGTTAGAGTTTTTTTTCCAGTTTGGACAAATGTACCAATAATATTTTATCTATTAGTTTGATTAATATTCTGTCTTTCATCCAAGAATTTGATGCAGCTTCTATGGGAAATTCTTCTCAATAGAACAGGAATATTTGATGCTAAAAGTTTTATTTTTAATGGTAGTTTAATGAAACTGCACTTTCCCAATGTCTTTCTGAATGTAATTGGGGGGAAAATGACAAGAAAAATTGCTAGTATCGTGCACTATACAGGATTCCATCCTGGAGGTTTCTGATTGGCTTTTGCTAGAAGCAGGGTTTGGGGGTGACGGGAAGTTTGGTTTGATTTAGAAAGGCAATGTGCATGTTGCTAGTCATTGAATTTGCAACCTTTGGGGAGAGTACTAGCACCAAACATATAAACATTTTCCTAAATCACCAAATGCTTTGTCATTCAGTGATTCATAGCTTTGTCCCCAAATCACTTTCCCTGAAAACATTGTATTTGAAATGATAGCAATGATCGGTAATGAGCCATACCCTTCACATAAACATAACATAATTTGATATTACAGACATCAAATAAAACAATTAGATACACACACAACAACCTTTCACTCAGTTTGGTGTGAAATCTAGGAACATATGCAGCCAGTTTTATTAAAGCTGTCAAGACTGTATTCCTGTGTCCTGAAGAGTTTCATTAAAAGCAAAACTATACACAAATGGCATATCCATTCCCTAATATATCCAAGTGATCAAATGAGGAGGATATGAGGTGTGAAATGATAAACTGAAGGACTGTATTTGAGTGATGAAACTAATATGAAGGGAACAGAATGGATTAGGGATCTTTCCTGAGCTGCTAGAATTTTAGATTCAAGGGTTTATTGTTTGTTTTATTTTACTCAGGACAGGGAAATATTCAACATTGTCTTCTTCTTTTACAACCACAACATTCTACTATTCTACTATCCTCCTACGTGCATAGACTGAGCTATAATGGAGTGATAGAATGCCTGGTACCATAAGAAAGCATTGCATTCCTGAATCCCCTTCTATGTAAAAATTAAATTTAATAGTAAACTTAAAATGTAAGTTATTTGCAAATGTGAAATTATAAACTCAACAATGATATGACAGCCTAGGCTTTTGTCTGCTGTGCTGTTATTCTGTTTGTAGTGAGTTAAAGTCAACCATTTATAACCATTTATCGGAAGTGGTGTAGAGTTTCCTGCCTAGGCAGGGGGTTGGACTAGAAGACCTCCAAGGTCCCTTCCAACTCTCTCTTCTATTCTATTCTATTCTATTCTCTTCTATTCTATTCTATTCTATATTGCATTCCACTCTAATTTTCTGTTCTCTTCTATCTTCTCTTCTCTCCTCTCCTCTCCTCTCTCTCCTCTCCTCTCCTCTCCTCTCCTCTCCTCTCCTCTCTTCTATTCTATTCTATTCTATTCTATCACTATGTTTTTTCAGTTGCATTCTTTTATTCTACTTTTTCAAAATCATGTAAAGGTTAGTGGTACCCGTGGGAACAGTAACTGTGTTTTCCCTCCTTTATAGCAGGAACAAGAGTGATGTTATTTAAGAGGATGAAAGTTCAGGGCATCTCAGGATGGGTGGGGGTAGGGGGGAGCCCAAATATTCATTATAATGGATGTCGTTGTCTGGAATCCAACACTCATCCAATGCATGTCCCATGAAACACAGCTCTGAGTGAACGACTCCTTTAATGTGGTTCGCACAGCTGTAAGCAATCTGCAGATCTCTTCAGCAGTCAGAAAAATCAACACATGTTCAGGCCTGTCTTGGGTTTCACATGATCCCCTCTGAAAAAGCAACACAACACATGAAAAACCCTTAATTGTTCCGTAGAGGATTCCTCTTGAAAAGTTCACAGCCATAGTCCATCTAGACCAGACAGGAATGCAAGTCCTTCCATTGGTTTTAAAGAGATATTTTGGCAAGAAGTAGGAACATCACGACTAGAAATATAAGATATTGCCTTGCCTCGAGACAGACTGTTTCTCTGTCAAATTTAAAAGTCTCTACTCAAAGGTGTCAAGCAGAAGATCTTACATCATTATTTCTCTTTGGATCCTTTTATCTAGAAATGGCAATAATTGAATTTGGGGCATTTCCATGCAAAGTGTGCTTGTGAACTATGAATCTGCCTTTGAAAAAGGTGTGAAGAAGCCTTAATATCGAATCTACTTTCTTGATATATTGGTACTGGCAGAGTTGAGGCATTCCTAAATAAGATAACCTCTTATAGTGCCTGGATGTTTTTTTATCAGATTTCCCAAAAGTACTTCCTTTGGAGATTTTACTTGTACTCCCTCCTCCCTTCTCCCTCCCTCCCTTTGGATGTCAAATGCAAGTTATATCAAGATTCAAATTCTTATATCTTTTTTAACCTTGCTCACTCAACATCCAAGACTAAAATAAATTCTTTTTGGGGTAAGAGATAAAATATTCATCTTGTTTTGGTAATAGCCTAATCTACTATCAGTTTGTTACTTTTGACCACACAGATCTGGAGAGACAAAGAGGTTGCAGCCTAAGAAGAAATGACTTCTCTGTAAAAGACTGAATTCTGAAGCACATATTTACTGACCCTTCGCATCCTGGACATAAATGGTTTCAACTCCTTTCCTCAAAACAACGCTATGGAGCACTGCACACCAAGACAACTAGACACAAGAACAGTTTTTTCCTGAACGTCATCACTCTGCTAAACAAATAATTCCCTCACCACTG
>JANHFT010005908.1:9615-19846 GCA_032467955.1 Pseudoxenodon macrops | reverse complement strand
ATGCACACATCGGAAACAGACTCCAGATGTTCTTCAGTCCCACTTATCTCCACCTCTGAAGGTAGCTGATAACTATTGGATGGCCCTGGCCCCATCTCTGCCTCCGATGTAGAGCACTCATCAGAGCCGTCCCCAGACTCCAGGACTGGCCCATGTTCCTCCCCAACCTCCTCATTGTCTGAGTCTGCCGCCAGATCAGCTGGTGTGCCACAACAGCTGCAGAGACAGGGTGATTTCCTACATACCATTCTGAGCAGAGGTGGGTTCCTACCGGTTCTGACTGGTTCTACCGAGTATGTAGTAGGCCACTGGTGACGTTACGGAGCCGGTTCTGTTGCTCTGTGGGCGCCGATATTTTGGGGGCGAATTTTTTTCTTCTGCGCATGCACAGAAACTGAGTTTCTGACACTGCGCATGTGTCGCCATCCTGTTTTCGGCCTTTAAAAAAAATTGGGCCTTTTTTATTATTGCGCATGCGCGTGAGTTGTGCCCACATGGCGCGGAAGGCAGCAAACCGAGGCAAAGCAAATTTAGAACCCACCCCTGATTCTGAGCTTCTTCTCCCCCCTCTTGGGTTGACAAAATAAAAGCCCATCTAAAGATTGTGACTGCCTGCCAAGCCTGCTTGGTGCATATTGGCAAAAGGAGGCTAGGGGAAAAGAAAGAGAAGGGCCGATGGAAACCCCCCATTTTCTGTATGCACTGGATCAGGATGGGAAGGTGGGGGAGGAAAACAAAAAGTCCACTTGGTGTGTCCTCACCAGCACAATGGTTAATCTCTCTTCCAGCTCGCTGGTTCAAGCATTAGGAGCTTGAGGGGTAGATTGTACACCCTGAAGTTCGTCTGCTGTCCCTCCAAGCCCGACTCTGTCTGCAGCCAACTATCAGCTAATTTTCTTCCAGGGCTTGTGGGTAAAATGAGGATCCAGAGTGTTGGGGGAAATAGGCTGATTCTGTAAACCACTTAGAGAAGGCTGTAAAAACACTGTAAAGTGGTATAAAAGTCTAAGTGCTAGTGCTATGTAAGTCTAAGTGCTAGTGCTACTTATAACCTTCTCAGCCATCTTCTGGCAAGCAAGTTCAATGGGGGGGCATCAAGATTCGGTTAATGACCATGTGATTCATTTAACAATGGCAGTGTTTCGCTTAACAACTATGGCAAAAAGATCTAACATTGGGTTGCCTCTCTTAACAACCATCTTGCTTAGCAACGGAAATTCTGGTTGCAATTGTGATCATAAGTCAAAGACTACCTGTACTGTTCAAATTTCTCCTTCGATGAAAAGGCCGATGAAAGTAAAAATTGGGAGTACAAAATTACTCGCAATACTAGGGCAGAGGTCTCCAACCTTGGCAACTTTAAGACTTGTGGACTTCGAAGTCCACAAGTCTTAAAGTTGTTAAGGGAGTAAATATTAACAACTTTATAATCTGATTTAAAGTGTTTTTGCAGTGTTCTACCACCACTATATGACCGAACTCAATTTTATAACCTTTTTTTGCATTTCTTTTTAAATGATCCCCATGGTTATTAAGCAAATCCTATGTTTATTATGGGGCTTTTTAGAATAGAATAGAATAGAATAGAATAGAATAGAATAGAATAGAATAGAATAACCGTATTGGAAGGGACCTTGGAGGTCTTCTAGTCCCCCTATCAGTGCAGGCAAACACTGCATCAATAAAGTTCTCACCAAAAAAAAAAAAGAGTTTTACTGAAAAGCATACATAGAAATCACATCAGGATTGATGGTGGAGAGAAAGAACAAAATGTTGAGCTACAATAAAAGAATGGAATAATGGAAAACAGCAATGCCTTTGTTTCACCTTAGGAATGGTCGCTAAGAACTTCAAAATCCACGAAGAAATGCATGTAAAAATCATCCTAGATCTGCCAGTGAAGCGTTTTATGACAGATGTCCTATTTTATTGGCCTTTTCATGGAAGAACCTTGAACATCCTTTCAGCGCTATTAATTCATGGTTATTTGGGAAGATGATTAGAAAGGTCAAAGAGTCAGCTCGCCAACAGTTGACGGCTTTAAAACTATATGTGAATGAGAGAAATTATTAATCCCCATGGACACAATTTGCACTAATAGATCAATGAAGTTACTGAAATAATTTTATAGAGTTAACATTAATGTAGTTGGCAAATCGTCCAAAGTTTCCTCCCCTGGATAAATAAAGTAGGGGGGGTGGAATCTGAGATTATCTTCAGAGAATTTAGTGAATAACATTGTAAATTCCAAGGACTTTGTTTATTTTCCATTTATAAGGCCCTTCATAACTTTTCATTAAATAAGTGTCTTAGTTCTATCACAGATTTTAGAGGAAGTGTTAGTGTCCCATGGAAAAATAATTGTTATTATGTAGCAATAGCAATACCGTGTTTCCCTGAAAATAAGACAGGGTCTTATTTTCTTTTGACCCCTGAAATAAGCACTTGGCCTTATTTTCGGGAAGGTCTTATTATTTTTGAAGTGCAGGAGGTGGTGAGCATGATCACCTCATGGCTGCTACTGTGTTTTGGGGAGGGCTTATTATCTGGGGAGGGCTTATTTTCAGGGAAACAGGGTACCAGAGATGTTCTGTACTTACTGTAAGAGTGGAGGAAGTATTCCACAGCTTAATACATAATCTCTGCATTCTGCATTATCTCCAGCAATATTGCCAAGGGCCCACACTGCCTTAGAAACAAAGATGTAAATTAATATTCATAATTATTTTAAAGACTTTTAAATACTTATCTATAATTCTTATGCTTACAGTTATAACATGATCATCTATGTGGAAGTATATAAACTGTGTGCAAAAGGGGAAAAAACCTATTACTTAAATGGCTAATGTTAACATGAAAGAAACTACTACCATGAAAATTCATGTTTGCAGCTGAGCGTAAAAACATTTTGTATTGTTAGCTGCTAGAACCCCTGCAAAGAGCCCTTTGGTTCAGCATAGGAGAAATCACTGAAAGAATCCATGTGCCAATTTTCACTTCTCTGCATAGTTGTTGTTATAGATATTGAAATATCTATAGTCAGTCCTCGACTTATGACAATTGAGCCCAAAATTTATGTTGCTAAGCGAGATGTGTGTTAAATGAATTTTCGCCCATTTGACAACCTTACTTGCCACTGTTGTTAAGTGAATCCACTGCAGTTGTTAAGCTGGAAATACTAGTGTTAAAGTGAATCTGACTTGTCCATTGACTTTGCTTGTCAAAGGTTGCAAAAGGGGATCATATCACTCCGGGACACTGTGACCGTCATAAATATGAGACAGTTGCCAAGCATCTGACTTTTGATCACGTGACCAAAGGGATGCTCCAACAGTTGTAAATGTGAAGAACAATCATATGCCACTTTTTTCAGTGCTGTTGTAACTTCAAACAGTCAGTAAACAAACTGTTTTAAGTCAAGGACTATTTGTAACAATATATAACAATAAAGTGATTCATTTTATTCATAGAGTAGAAGAAGCAAAAAAAACACTCTGTTCCATACAAAGCAACCAGTATAAAAGCCCTGTTCTTAATATAAAATAACCATAATTTTATTTTGTGCAGAGGTGGTGACTTCTAAATGGTCTGCAGGACCCAAACCCTGCTCTCCTTCAGGAATACTATGAAAATCCGGCTCTTTAAGCAGGCTCAGGGCCATTGAATCCATTAATAGGTTATGATTATTTTAATATCTATATCCCTTAGATAGCTGATATTTCTTCTATTGTTATATCTCAATTGCAACTTGTTCTGTTCTTGAGTCATTTGGTGATTAAGTGCCTTACAAATCCAATAAAATAATCTAATAAGTTATAGCATTTTTTAAACTGCAGATTTCAGCTACTTTTCTGGAAATTCAAAACACTGATAATTAAGCATGAAATATTTACTTAATGGGACCAAACTAAATAGTTTATAATTATAGGGGACATTAGCTTCAACTGTCATGGATGGCAATCCAAAAGTACATGTGTAAATTGATTTAATTTCAATATCTGAGGGTATACATTAAAACTACCGATATGGAATATATTTGAATCTCCCTACCAACCTCATATTCAAAAGCACCAACATAGGCAACTTTCTGCAGGACATAAGAATGCGATAAAAGTACAGGTAGTCCTCAATTTACAGTCGCAATGGGGACCAGAAATTTGGTCCCTGAGTCATCACATGACCAGATCTGATTTTACAACCATTTTTTGTGGTCATTAAGCAAACCACAGTCATTAAGTGAATCCAGCTTTCCCAATTGACTTTGCTTGTCGGAAGCTGGTTGAGAACATTGCAAATCACAATCATGTGACCCCAAGACACTGCAGCCATCATAAGCGCCAGCCAGTTGCAAAGGGTTTGAACTGAGATCATGTGACAGTGTGAGTGGTATGATGGGCATAACTTCGACGACTGGTCACAAGTCACTTTTTCCAAGGCCACTGTAATGTCAAATTGTCATAAGTCAAGGACTACCTATAATTAGAGATAGTAAGGGGCAAATACATAATTTTGGTGTATCAACAATATGAGGTATCAGCTCTTATCAAGATTTCTGCTTGACTTCATGCATGCTTCTTCTAGCATCAGCATAAGTACTGATTGGTGGGTAAACCCAGTGAACCAGATCGCACATAATTTGTTTATTCCTTTTGGAAATGCAACTATTTCTCAATACAAACTAGGCCAAGGTCTCCCATTTGTGCCTTTATTTGAGCAAGTACTTTGACCAGCAAAGCCTCAAAAGAGTTACATCTAAGACTTAACTGAGGAGGTAATTAAAAACAGATCTCCAAAATTTAAATCGAACTGCTTCTAGTATAACAGTATATTTGTATACAGGACATTGCAAGTCACAGGACAGAACTCTTGGAACTTTGGCTTTGAATAATGGGATTACTACAGAGTTATCTCCTTGTATCTTAAATAATCTGATTGTTGTGTTAGAAGCTTCTTGGTCCTGCAATTTAATATTTGAAGACTCAATTTCTAGGAAAATTGCTGATACTTGAAAGCCTTCACTTACTCTATTTGGATATTATTAATCTTTTAGCTATGAAGATGATTGAGATGCTTAGTAAATATAACAGGTATTTATTCGTATGGTCGCCCATCTCACAGTATAAATTCATTCTCATCCATGAGTTTATGTAGCAAGAATTCTTTTATTTCTGCATAAGAAATAATGGTATTTCATCACACTAAGTAAACAGTCACTAATATGAGACAAATATACTGAAATAATGGATATCAAAATCCAAAACTACTGCTACATCTGTAAATTTCTAATAATGTAAGCCTAACAACATTTACACAAGTCAGTGATTTCTGTATATTTTGATCCCAAATAAGCCAGCATGCGACTAACGATCTGAAATAAGAAAATACAACGCACAATGTACCGTAACTAAAATAGTATATACTTCTTAAAATAGGCAAGATATTGCACTTGCCTATGATATTGAAATAGCTGTATGTGATCGTACGATATTATATGTTCAACGTCATGTGTATGAGTTTTGAGCTTTTAAAGGTCCCACACTGTATCCTAACTTTCAGCACACTACAAATAGGAGGCTGAAAGTTTTTGCTTCCAGTTTAAATTAGCCACAGTATCTCCAAACTGTCATAATTTGTGGTTAAGTCAAACTCTTATCTGAGACAATGGAAAAATGCTTTAGATCACCAAGCAGCAGATTCTTTCCATCTTGCATCCTGGTGAGCTGGATGCCATCAGACAAGAATTATAGGGAAAGACACACTTGGAGGTCACCACCAAAATCTTCATGTGATGGATATAGACACTGCCTGGCTTACAAGCCACCCAGAGTAATTGAGAGTTGAGTAGCATATCTCCCAATTGGATTAGGAGAACAGTTTATATCAAAGTATTGTTTCTAAACCTAAACAGATTCAACCCCCAGTTCTAGCTTCCTGTGAATCATAATAAATCGACAACCAAAGCTGAAGTGTGCCATCTAAAGACAAAACAGTGGAGAACTAACAAATATATGGTTCAAGTATTTAATGTTAATCATAGTTTAGGATTACATCTAGATTAAAATTTGTTTTTATTCAAATATGTATTATTTTTCTCTCTGAGGCCTAACATTTTACAGTACAATTGAATCTGCGTAATAAAAAAATTCACAAAAAGTTACCTGCTCCTGGACATCTTCATGTTCAGAATTCAACAGTTTAATAAAAATTGGGACTGCTCCAGTTTCAATTACCACTTTGGTATGCAAGAAAGTTCCAGATGCTATATTTGTAAGAGCCCATGCTGCTTCAAACTAGAAGGTAAAAATATTACTTTTAAGAGTTTATTTTACAATCAATTCTGTGTGTTTATTTTTTATGGAGTTTTTTTCCATACAAGAATATAGCCTTCAATTGTATTGTGTAAATCTCTGCAGTGAAATAAGAGTTTAGTATTTGTGTGGAATATTCAAATTAATCATTCTCACATGATTTTAGCAAGAGTATAAATAGTCTTGGAGAATATTAAAATATTCTTATACTTCAATAACATTTAAATAATTTCAACAAATGGGAATAATTTACATTTGAAACTTTGGGAGAAACAATGGAAAACTATGGCAGCACTACAAGCAAACAAAATCCAGTGTTGTCTCAATTTATTTACCTCTTATATTATTCAATATCTTTTAAAAAATTATCTGCTTGTGGGAATAACATGCTCACTATGGAGCCAAATTTGAATTATGTTCTACAATTCTACATTTAATTTGTAGAATTGTTAAAATATTTAACAAATGATGGGGGGAGAGAAAAAAAACTTCCCCTCCTATTCCAAAGGTAAGATATAACATCTTAATTCCTTGTCCATCCTCCCAAATGTAGCTCATATTATTTCAGGAACTCACCTGAAGAGTGCAATTATCATTTTTTTCAAGAAATTTGACAAATCTCTCCACAACTCCTGGTTTTTGAATAACTTCATCAATTGGAGGATTAGGTTCTGAAAAGAAAGATAAAGTAATCCAATAAAAATAAGTTACATATAACTTCAGTACAATGGAAAACAATTAAGAAGGGAGTACAGTATACAGAACGCTGAACAGCACAGCTCCCATCATGAACTTGCTAGAATATTGCAGATGAATGAAATTAAAGTCCCCATTTTAAACCATGCAAGCTGATTGCTTTTAGGGAAGTTATTCTGCCTCTAAATCTAACTTAACTCACTGATGTATCACACATTAAAATGCTGTGAGAAACTCTCTGAAATAATATAGAAAACAAATGTAAACCATCTACCAAAAATTGGGAATAAGCAGAAGCTGTCTGTCAGGCAATTGACCAATATGTAAGTCAAAAAAATGTTTACTAAGGAATTGCATACAGTTTCTCATGGTTTCATATGTAAGAACCCAATTAATCCACAAATTCATCTAGCCTAGATGCTTCACAGTGATCGGTGTGATGCTTCTAAGAAGTCCCTAAGCAATAGCTCTTTTGTGTTACTCCTTTCCAACTTTAATAATCAGTTAACATACTAACTTTGAATGGAAAGATTTCATTTCGTATGATAATAGCCATGAAAGCATAGCTTCTAATCCAGTTTTAGGCAATGCTACTGCCATCTGTTGCCCTAGTGAATCACAAAAATCAATCATTATTGAATGAAGAATTATAAACTGAGGGTACAGGCAGGATGGTGCACTCAAGCCTTTCCATACAAACCTCAAGAACTAGCAGAGACCAACAACAGTTTAAACAGTACACCACCATCAAAACTATGCTTTAGTAACTTGAGTAACAGCTGAAAGAAGAAAGCAATCAAAACATGCTTTCCTTTAACCAAGTTCCAACTTACACAAAAGCCTTAAAAATGAAAGATCTGTCCTACATTTTACTTACATTCCTGGTTGTATTTATAAACAAGGGAGGGTACGTAGGTCAATTTGTGAAAACAGACATAAAGGTATTGTGCCTTTTAGGGCCAAACTCTTTATAGAAACTAGAGCACTTCTGTCTTCAAGCACTTATGATTAAACAATGACAATGGTTCTTCAGTCTTTTAAATTACTGTAAGGCTTAATGTTTGGGACTAAATCCAAAATAAACTTGTTCTAGTGCACTGCAGAGATGTCTGAACTCTTGGGAAGAAGCAGAGTCTCTCTCTTTCTCTTGCTATTTCCATCTCTGTTATTTCCTCCCTAGTAAATATAGTATTAATGTACCAAAGCATATACATAGTAGGGGGGGAAACAGTCATTATTTCCATCAAGCAGTTATTTAATTAGACACTTTCCAAATAAGGCTTGCTGATAGTTTGTTTTCTTAAAAAAAAACAATTTGAAAACACTGGGCAGATATAACATGGAACAAGCACATTTATCTTTTCTTTAAAAAGTAGCTAAAAATTAAGGTGAAGAATCCTTAAAAACAAGAGATGAAAACCTAAAAAGGGAAAGGAAAAAAACCCTCAAACCAAACAAAATAAAACTCTTATCTTACATATTATTTCGGCACAATAGTAGTCACTGCTTCATTAATATCAATTAATATTATATCAAATACAAGATAAATTATAACATACATTGCTTCATCTTTTGACTGGTAGAGAATATTGCCTTTTCTAGTAGGATAAGTCATATATTTCTAAAAGCTGTTCCTTAATCACTTTTAGTTTCCATTTTAACTTTTATTCCACAAAAAACAATCAACTTTGAGTGACATTAGCAGCTTTGCCATATTAGCTAAACTAGTGGGACAACAGAAAGAAACCCATACAATGTACAAAGTGGCTCTTCTTTTCCATCTGAGGGTGTGTCTCTTTTTCATTTTGTAATTGGACATTTGACATTAAACTATTCCTGTACCAATACAATCATTTCAGATTAAAAAACAAATTAAGAACTCTTAACGTGTATTATTAAAAATTATTTTTCAATTTAACGCAAATACTGAAATGAAAATTAAGAAGAAAATCATATTTTGCTGATTTACCTTTAGAAAGTAATTTCCTGAACTTTTGGGTTGCTGCCAATTGTTGACTGGGATCATCTGAGAAAACCATCTGAACCATGTCACACGTAATCACATCTTCCTAGAAATGGAAAACCATCATAATTGCCTAAAGTTTTAGCCAGATTTGTAAAAGTGCTTGAAGGCATGTGATTGATTCCTTACCTCCAGAACTGGTACAGTAGAGCTTATATCAGGATCCTGGATTGGGATCTCCTGCATTGACTCTTCGCTGGACAGCAGAGAAACATTTCTACGTTTAAATAACTGAAAAGAAATGTAAGAAAAACACATGTTGGGGATTATTTGGGGAGGAGGAGATACTACACCAATTATACACATCATTTTTTTTTCTATTACTTTCTCACTTTTTGATCAAGTCTTCAGGTTTTCTCTTGAAACATGAAAACGAAATCAACAATGCATTACTAATTACATCTAATTACATTAGCTCTAATCCTACTTTGGGAATCCTTTTACAAACAAGATGCTTAACAGATATTTAGGAATATGTGCTAAATTTAGGAATATACTATATATACTGGTTTATTTTAACTCAGTGTGATGGCATTTTCAGACAATATTATACAACCAAAGGAAAAACAAATTAGTACAATGAGAAGTATTGTGAAAGGGGAAAAAAGAGTGCTTTGTGATTTAACACCCTCCCCAACTCTTTTCTTTATTCAGTAACAATGAATAAAGATCAATTTTTGTCAAAACTATATAATAAAAAGTTGCTCCTGTAGAAATAAGGGTTTCCAAAATATGTTAAATAGTGTTCATTCTTTGCAGAATCATTTTAGTCTCAAATATTTTCACACACAAGGCTAAAAACATCCCTTAAAATAATACTTTTGTTCAAAAAAGAAAAACCAATTAAACATTTTCACTATAAAGTCTAAATACAAGCAAAGTAACATCTAGATACATCTCACAGCATGTTTTTTATTCTTTGTTGTAATATTATTATTTATTAATCAATGTTATTGAAAGTTTTAAAGAGAAGGTAAAAACTACCAAAAATTAATATAGAATAAAGAAAAAAGGAGGGGGAAAAAGAAATTTTCAGAAAGAAAAGAAAAATATTGAAAGAAGCTTCTGGTTCCCTTTGTTGCCAATGCAAGCACAAATACAAAGTTAAGAGCTGTGGTGGCACAGTAGTTAGAATGCAGTACTGCAGGCTACTTCTGCTGACTACCGGCTGCCTGCAATTTGGCAGTTTGAATCTCACCAGGCT
>JANHFT010005907.1:37049-57069 GCA_032467955.1 Pseudoxenodon macrops | reverse complement strand
TAGCTGATTAGAGTGGGACACTTTGAGCCTAGAATATTGCACTTTTTCACAATATTCTAATTTTCTGAGATTGTGGACTTGGGGTTTTCATGAGCTGTAAGCCACAATAATCACAATTATGACAAATCACGGCTTGAACTATCTTGCTTTGTATGTAATGAGTCTAGCTCATATATTACTTTCACCTTTTAAGTTGCATTACTGAAATAAATGAACTTTTGCACGATATTCTAATTTTTCACCTGTACATAACATCTCCTTGAACCAAAGTTCATGGGGAGAGTTGAGACAATTGTAAGTGATCAAGAGGAAGTGAGATCTTGATAAGTCCAAGCTTCTTTCCTGAGGAGTGTATTCCGTCTCCCATCGGATGACCTCCGGATGGAATTGATCTTAATATTGCAATTCTTTTATTATTTGCAAGACAGTAAAAACAATATGATGAGTTAATTACATCTATTTTAATTTGGCAACCAGTAGTAATTCATATAAATTTGATGGGCTTTTTTCAGAAATCAGCAGGAGTAGAAAAGAAACCTTATGTCTTTGAGTAAAGTCCTTTTTAGCAATAGCAATTAGCCTTACCATATATACTGCTCCAGGATGTTTTACAGCATTCTAATAGGTTTTCAGAGTCATCTTATTGCCCCTAACAATCTGGGTCCTCGTTTTACTGACCTTGGAAAGATGGAAGGTTGAGTCAATCTTGAACCAATCAGGATCGAAATGTTGGCAGTCAGCAGAGTCAGCCTGCAATAATTCTGTATTCTAACCTTTGCACCATCAGATCCTTCCTTATTATTACAAAACTAGGAAGTTATCTAAAACTGGCCTAATACAGAGCACGTTAAACCATAATATGCTCATTATTCTGTGAATTTAGCCATCACGAGTTACAAACATAGCTTATGGATTAGTTAGCCTTGCATTAAACCTTTGTTTTCCAAAAAGTCTTCTGAATTTTGATAAGGATTGTTCCTTTGTCTTAATATGGGCAAACTGCCAACCTGCACAGCTATGTTTCCATTGATGGTGATAATCACTTCCCACCATTATATAAAAAGAGTCAGGTATTACTTGTTTTGTTTACAGACAAGTCTGCTTCGGTCTGATGCTGGTGTTGGAAGCCCAGGCCCCTTGGCTTGCTCAGGAAAAACTGGAACACCCTATTATCCATTTTCCTCTGCAAATCCACGACGAAGGCCCCTTCGTGATTCATCTTCCCTTGGTGAGTCAGTCATGTTGTGCCCCTTTTTCCACAGGGAACACATCGGATTATAGGCTTCATTTCTTGGATAAGATACATTTCACAAAATACTTGGAATGGGAGCAAGGGAGAGGAAGAGGCTGCAGAAGGGAACTGCGCTTTAATAGCCTGGAGGGTAGAACTTGCTGATAATTGCTCCAGGTTTCTCTTTGGGGGCCCTCCCCCCATTCACACAGAATATTTCTAGTACGTGTTTGTGTGTAAAAGATTTTCTAGTCTGGATAATAGTGTAAATTGCTCACTTCCTCATCAGATTTAACTGTTCAGTTTAATTGTCTAATAATTCAGTGTTATAGAAAGGAATTTGTTGTAATTTATACTGAGAAAGCACATTTGGAATGTCCTTCATATTACAAATTCAGGGCTATTCTGATGACAGCTATTGAAGGACCTCACCTCGTGGCTTCAAGTAGAGGTTGTGATCTTCTGAGTTCCTTTTGCACTGTGTTGTCTCACTTTTTTTCAATACTGCTACATTTTCCTGTTAATTAAGGCATTTCTTTTTCTGTGTAGATTCTCTGCAGACAAAAAAAGTAAGGAAGGTGCCTCCTGGTTTGCCGTCTTCTGTAAGTCCGAGAGGTTTTTAACCTTTTAATTAGAAGCAGACGCTTATATATCTAATTTTCTTTAGTCATAAAGATTCAAACTTATCAGAAGGAAAGAGACAAATTAAAAAATAAAATCGGAATGCAATCCTGTGGCTGTTTATGCAGAAGGAAGAAGTGTTGTGCGTGGGTTGCCTTAGATTTGAACAGAAAAAGAGGATTCCAGATAGACCTGTGAGGAGGAGGAGGAGGAGGAGGAGGAGGAGGAGGGGCACATGCAACAAACTCATTAAGCATTAAGAACAAAAGGTTTTGGGGTGGTAATACTGAGATAGAGTAGAGGGCAGATCCCAGGTCTGGTCCTCCCATTAAATCTATGGTTTTTAGAGCTGCAAACAGCAATTTGTGGAACTCCTATTTGGTTTTACCTGCTAGTTCCTGTAATCCAAGGGGATAGGAGTGTCCCAGGAACTATCTCTTGGTATACATCTTTTGATGTTTAATTAGTCATTATGTTGCTGAACAGGAGGACAGAGATTAATAGCAGAGAATGGTAAAATTTACATTGCTAATGATCCCAGTGGTATTGACGACCTTAAGATTCGATTGGTAGGACATGTACAGCTCAGCTTGCTTCAATAGGACTGAGGTTATTAATATGCATAAATCACCAAGTCTGATGCTTATTGTGAAGCCCTGGTGGATTTTCAAGCCCTCATTAAGTCTTTTCTAACTTGAGCTGAGCATTAGAAAGGCTTTCAAGCAGCCGGTTTGTTGATCCTCTTGCACATTTTTTTAATCCTTTGAGAATAAGAGACTGATGAAAAATGGTTTGGAGGGACTTGGTAAAAAAATCATTATCAACTATGATAATCTTACGCTTTGGGAGTTTGAAATATTAGCCATATTTCATTCCGTAAAGTAAGAAAATTGTTAAATGTATCTGCATTTAAAATCCATATCAGATAAAAGCAGGGCCCTTCATCCCCCCTCCCTTTCAGAGCACACAAGAACTCACTTCTTTGTTGTTGCAAATGGAGGTGTTGGGCTTTTATTCAACAGCACTTGGCACATGGTGCAGGTTTGCTTGGATGAGTTATAGCTCAAGAGTTGTGCAGGGTGAATTGGATGTGCTGCTGCTCAGGACAGGAGCGAAGCCAGTGGGGCCCCCACAGTGCCTGCTCGGAGTAGAAGCTGGAGCTGCAACTTGCTTCCATGTTGCTTCTCCTTTCCCTCATCAGCTCCTCCTCCTCCTCCTCCTCCTCCTTCTCCCAGATGCAAGATGCTGCAGTTAACCTGGAAGCCAGGCTTTAATGCTGGACACCCTCAGAAAAGCAGCTTCTGCATAAGCACCTGGCATGACAAGCTTCCTGATAAACTCAGGAGCAGAAGCCAACCATTATCCCTAAATATGGGAACCTTCCTCTCCTCTTCTGTTCCCAGGAGACGTTTAAAGCTACTCCAAGTTACTTTTTTAAATGATATTTTTAACTACTACATTTGAATGACACACACCATGTAGTAACTTGGAAAAGAAAGTCTACCATAGATAGTTAACACGTACACAAAGATAGATGACTCTTTCTGCCATTCTTTAAAAGATACTTAAGCTCCATTACTAGCTCTGCTTTTGCCTAGATTACAGCAAATTATACTTTGGTTTTCCATATTGAATAGTAATGGCCATCTCTGCATCAGCAGATAATGCTAAGCTGTTGCATATCAATTTCTGAACCATTCAGGCTCACGTGAAACTAATGCATAAGCCCAGTTAAACCCAATACTGAAGTGTTTCAAGTTCCATCCTCTGAGGAAATAATCCAGCGGTGAAATGCTCCCGGTTTGGCACGGTTCGGTAGAACCGTTACCGGACATGTGGCCTGGTTCGCCGTACAGGTAACAATGGCTGACTGGTCACACCCCTGAACCAGTCCCCCGGTTGCCGCTCGCTTACCCTGCTCTGCACAGTTTCTGCTCTGCAGCTTGCCTGCCTAAAGCGCTGCGCCCCTGATCTGCCTGCCAGGTAAGCCTGCGAAGTCGCGCCCTATCTAGCTGCCCCCCCATCCCAGCCTGCCTTCCCTACTCCAATCCCTGCAGCCCGCAGCCCCAACATGCTTTCCTACCTTCCACACAGCCTTCCCAGTGTCCCCGTGGCCAGCTTGCAAAGGCAGGCAAGCAGAAGGCCACGTGGAAGACAGGAAAGCATGTCGCGGCAGGCCGGTCAAGGGGAAGGGAGCTAGCAACCTTCCTGGCGGTCCTCCATGCCCGCTTGCCTTCCGAGGTCGGTGTCCAGCCTGGCCAATCAGTGGGTGGACAGGCGGCCGGCCCTTGGTGGAGCGAAGCTGCTGCTGCTCTGGGTCTGAGAGGGGCAGCGGCCGGGCTAGCCAGTCACCACGCTCTTTGCCCTCTTTTCAGGCCGAAAAGCTTCCACACACTTTGGGGAGAAGGATCGCTGCCGAGTGGGCTGTCTCCTGGTGCAACTTGCTGAGCAGATTCTTCCCCACCCCTTTCCCATCCATCCATACTCCGACCTGAACTTTAGCTGCCTGGGGGCTCTGCGGAGGGAGCCACCCAAAGCTCGGAAGCCGCAAATTTGATTTGAAAGCTTGGGTGCGAAAAGGGGGAGAGCGCAACTGCCGAGGTGGGAGGGAGACTTTGGAAGCGGGGGGCCCTTGCTGGAGATGGAAAGAGGCAGGAAAGAATCCGCTTGGCAAGTTGCATCAAGAGAGAGCGCGCATGGCAGCGATCCCTCTCTCCAAAGTGTCCGGCAGCATTTCGGCCTGAAAAGAGGGCAAAGAGCGTGGCGACTGGCTAACCCGGGCAGCACCAACGTTGGGTGCTCAGTGCTGCCGCCGCCCCAGTGCAGCTGCGGGCGATCGTAGATTTAAAGAGACCACGGCTGCTGCTTTTGGAAGCGCAAAGCCACCAGGGAGCCTGCAAGGTTCAGCCTCCTGCGCCCCTGAACGCTCATGCGGGGACCCCAGATCCCCTTCCAAAGCCCACGTCCACCTCCTCACGGAAAGCAACCTGGCTTGCCGGCTGCAGCCGGGCGGCCGTTCCTCCTCCTGCTGCTGCCGCCGCCACTGCTGCTACCAAAAACACCTGAGCAGGAGGCATTTCCTGCTCCTGCGGGAAGCCTCAGAGGACGAAACCGGGAGTGGGGAAAAGCCAAGCCCGGAAGAGGCTTCCCCCTTGCCCACCGGCATTGCTCTGGCTCGTCCTGGCCGGGCAGCGACCCTTCCTTGGATCCACTGGTGTGCCATCCTCCCAGGGCCAAGGATCTGGTGCTCTCCCCCAGCCCCCCTTCTTTCTCCCCGCATGGGGGTGATCCTAATGTTCCCCCAGCCCACTACAGCAGCTGTCTCCAAGCCATTTCCCAGGCAGAAGCGGTGTGTATTTTTAGCACCAAGGTCTGGCTGTGGCGGCAGTAGAGGCAATCCCCGTTTTGGGGGGGGGGGGCAGTAAGAGAAACAACGGGGAAATTGTGCAGCTCCTGCAGCTCTTGATGAAATGGTGAGGGAGGCAGTTTCTGCTCGATGGGTCTGGGGGAGAGGAGGGTCAGCATTGAGCTGGGGGAAGGGTGCCAAGGGAGACCCTGAAGCGTTCTTCAGGAAAGGAAAGGAAAGGAAAGGTGCCACTTGCAGCCACCTTCTGAAGCCACGCCTCTCCCCACTGCGTTGTTTTGAGGCTCGGTTGGGGAGTCAGTCCGTCTTGCTAGAAGCCTAGAGTCATAAGCAGAGTGATGTCCCGGGGCTGCTGCACATGCCAGCCCATGACAGGGAACTCCCAGGCGCGGTGCAGTTCCGGGATGGCGGAGAGCCCAGGAAGGGTCTGCCCCGCTGCTCCTGCTAGGTGCATCCATGCAGAAGAATTCCCCGGGAAAGGCTCCATCTATGTGCCCAGACCAGGTGTGTGTGTGAGTGTGAGAAAGAAAGAAAGAAAGAAAGAAAGAAAGAAAGAAAGAAAGAAAGAAAGAAAGAAAACTTATGACCACAATAATGCCCAAAATTTTGGTTGCTAAGCAGGAGTGTTGTTAAGTGAGTTACACCACATTTTACAAGTTGGCCACGCCCACCTAGTCACCTGACTGCCAAGCCACGCCCACAGAACCGGTAGGGAACATTTTTAGATTTCACCACTGAAACAATCCTACTTCTTTATGAAATGTTGAATGTGGATGACTTGGTTGGACCAAGCAATCCTGCCTGTGATTGGGGAAGGAGCAGGTAGAGGCAGGTGGTCAGTTGGAGCTCCGCCCAAAGGAGTTCTGCTCCTTTGCCCAGCTACCTGTTGGAAAGGGTTTTACCCAGTGCTGGCAGGCTGGAAGTTCTCTTTTCCACTGAGTGAGTCTATGCTTGAAAGAACATGAGAGACTTTGAATAAAAAGCCAAAACTGGCCATACTTGTTTTGTTGTTGTATATCCTATGCAGGGTTTCTTGATAAGATGCAAGCTCTGCATAATGCAGGGTGAAAATGACATATTAAAAAGGGGGTGAGGGAATAAACTGCATACTGGTATGTATCTGAGAAAGAATTCGCCATTTGCAATGCTAGACCCAGGATCATCCAGTGAGGCTGAATTGGTTAAGAGAAATGGTGCTGTCTCACACTTCTCAGTACTTTGTCGGATGCTGGCTAGTGCCTGCACAAATGGGTAAACATGAATATATCTTTTTTCCCCCCTTCCTTATTGCAGAAACACTAACTGTTCAGAAAAGGACTAGGGCATTTTATCAGTTAATGGAGCCAATAGAGATGAAAGAGAGGTTCTTAAAGATTTTGCTTGATTGCTTTCTGTCCATGCTGTCCAAATATTCTTATTCTGCTATAAGTGGTGCTAAAATATAAAAGTAATCATTTGCTTTCTTGGTTTTGCAGCAATATGTCCTTATTCCAGGACATATAAATGATAATCCAGTAAAATATGGGACATTTAATCTGTTCCTCGAATCACTTTCTGTGCTAATCTATTAAATATGGTTTTAAATCCTATGAAGCATTTGTGTTAATGGTGCTATTGCTTTTGAGATCTTCAGCTAAGCCAGTTGTATTTGTGGCTCCCTACATTGCATACTGTAAAGCTCCATGTAAATAAATGCATGTTTCTAAGGGGGAATCCGGATGGGTGGGGGCCACTGAGCAGATAGAGTTGGACCTTCTGTGTCGTGCAGGTGTCCAACATCCCTACCCGATGACTGTCCAACTTCTGCTTAAAGACATCCAAGAAAGATAGCCCTGCTCTCTTGGCAGGAGTGGTTCTGTTGGCAGGTGTTTTAGTTGTTAGGAACTCTTTTTAACATTCATGCAGGTATTGCTAAATGCCAAGACCCCTTGCGATAGACGTTAGCCATAGAATGTGCCAATTTGCTTCTATTTGTTCATTAGGCATTAAAATATTCTCACAACAGAATAGGTTTAGATTATACAGCCATCTACAGGAATCAGCCAAAACTGCACCTGCCTATGATATATAGAGATAATGCTACCTGAGACTTCTCAGGAAACAACAATTGAATGAAAAGCTGCTGGTGGCCTTCTACCGCTGCACCAGAAAGAGTATCTTAACTTACTGCATCTGTTTATGGTTTGCCAATTGCACAGGGGCAGATGGGACCTAGCACTCCAGAGGGTTAAACACCATTGCCCAGAGGGTCCTGGGTTGCCCCCTCCCCTCTTTGGAAGAGCTTTATAGCTCCCAATGCTGCCTTAAGAAAGTTCAACACATTCTTAAAGACCATCTCATCCTGGCCACTCTTTTTTTGAATTATCACCATCTGGCAGACAGTACAGGATAATGAAAACAAGGACAAATAGGCTGAAAAACCGCTTCCATCCTAGGGCAATAACCATATTGAATTCTATGGTATAGTGCAATGTTGGGTTTTCAATTTTGGTTATACAGAATGTGGGGGATGTATGTTTATGTTTTTGTTTTTATGGTTCTGTACACTGAAGACAGCATTTAATTTCATTGTATCATGTGCAATGACAATAAAGTAACCTAACTAACTTAACTAGCTATGATAGACTAAATTGTAATTTAATCTGAACTGGTGAAATACTTGTTAAAGGAATTGAGCCGAATAGCTTAAATTGCTGGAACGAATCCATCACAGAAGAACTTGCTTGAGACAAGGACTGACTCGAAGTTATGAACTTGCTGAGCTGAGGATCTGTTCACATCCATTTTCCTATTTTAACCATTACCCTCTACTGGTGTGCAACACATTTGTGGGACAAAGTATAATTGCCAGCACAGATTGGAATAGATCTGTGGGCTCCTTTGGTGAGCGTGTATATAGCAGTAGACTTCATAGTGCTTTTACAGCCCTCTCTAAGCGGTTTACACAGTCAACATATTGCCCCCAACAATCTGGGTCCTCGTATACATACAGATATCTATTTTTATCTATAGAGATAGAGATAGACACACACACACACACACACACACACACACACACACACACACAGAGTACATACTCTATATGGGTTCCAGCATGTGTGAACCAGACATTTTGAGCTCTTCTTGGGACAGAGTAGACTAAACTCTGTATTTAGGAATGTGTTTATTTCCCATAAACTACCCTTTCTCAACCTGTCGAAATCTTTGCTAGTCATCTTTGCTAGTGGGCAATTCAAGACATGTGTTTTTACCTGTGTGGATACCTTCCAGGATGTTTGAATGGCTGCATGGAGCAGCAGGTCCAGAATTCTGTCATCCTCTTTTCAGTAGAGCTGGAGACAAAGAAATGGAGTTTCTCCGCAGTCTTTCTACCCTCAGTCCAGCTTTTCCTTGATTGGCAGTGCAGTCTGTCCTCTGTTGCTCTCTTTGTGGGCCAAGAAAATTCTCCAGGCCTATTTATGTGAACATGTACCATGTTTCCCTGAAAATAAGACCTCCCCCCAAAATAAGACCTCCCCGGAAAACAAACCCTCCTCCAAAAAAATTAAGGCCTCCCTGGAAAATAAGCCCTCCCTGCCATTTCCTCTGGTTAGGGTTAGCAATCAGGCTAAGACAGCAAAAGGAGCCCGTCTTGCTCCACGCACCCCCAAATATTAAGACCTCCCCGAAAATAAGGCCAAGCGTTCAAAAGGGTTCAAAAAAATATAAGACAGTCTTATTTTTGGGGAAACATGGTATGTATGTGGCTGAGGATTCTAGCTGCTAAGAAGCTGTTTATAATTCACCTGCGCTGATCATTTTTATTGTATTTATATTCCATTTGTCCTTCAGTGAACATTGTCTTCATCCTCCCATTTTCCTGCCAAACAAAAAATAGCTGGGCTGGGCTGAGATTGTGTGATTGACCCAAAGCGTTCAGGGGTTTTCCATGGTCTCCCGCTCCTGGTTCAGTCACTTAAACACCATACTACTGTCTACCTCTCATTTTCGGAGTTTAATTTTGGAAAGTTCAAGTTACAAGTAAAAAATAAAATCATTGGTTAAATAAAAAAAAACTTTCTGGGAACTTTTAGAATTTAGAATCTGGAAATAAAGTATGAATATCGTTAGAGGTGACTGAGAAAAGTTTATTAGTAAATAGATTATTAGTACTATGTATAAAACAGAGTTTAAATGAATTTTAAAATACAAAAAATACTTGACTAGTTTAAATCTAAAAAATGAATACGTTTTCTGCTATCTTGGTTCTCCTTCCGCCTGCCTACGATTAGGCAAATTGGGGAGAGTTGCCGCATCCTTCAGGGAGAGCCGATGGGAGAAGTGCAGGAGGTATGAAAAGAGCTCAGTGGGGTCCACCTAGGAGCTCTGGAGTTCAAAAGAAACAAAAAATGGGGCTTGGGATGAGCTGGAATCTAATGTCCTTTTAAGTGAAGTTCAGATTTTTACATTCCTAACCGAATGGATTCCTTCTTGTGTTATCTTGACAAAACCACCCTGGGGTAAATCTGAAAGACCATTTCAGAGGAGCCCGGCTGCCTTAATATGCACTCACCCCATTTTGCTGTCTGAGATGGTTCAGTCCTGCTTTGCATACATTTGTTCCAAAGTACATCCATATGTGCTTCCCTCGCCCCCAAAGAGCCGCTGTATTTCATAGGGTAAATTTGACATCACGGATGGGCACCAGGCCTGGGACTGTAGCAGTGCAGTTTCCCAGTCAGGCATGCATTGCGCATACCCAATACTTGGAATAAGCAGCACTTCTCTCATGTATGACTACTCTGGGAAAACGGTGAGGTTTCCTTTCTTTTGTTCAGAGAGTCTCCACAGTCTCCCCGGTCACTCCGAAGGTCATCTCAGCCAGCCATGCGGTGATGCGTCTGCTGGCATGAACTGGAGCCCTTTCAGCCACGTTTTTCAGGGTAGGGTGGATTTTCTGACAGGTCTGCCATTGATTCAGAGATGCTATTCTGATGCCAGTTCAATACTGCGTGTTTCAAGACATGAGCGGTGTAGTCAGAGTTGTCTCTGAATGATTTCTAGGACTGCTGGGCGATCGGGCTGCTCTTTCCAATCTGGAGTTTCGGATACTCTCAGGATTGACTACCAAATGCTTTGGGGGAGGGGTTAGTGTTTGTAATATTGTTCAAAAATTTGAGTTAATATTTATATCAAAAATAATCTATGCTCCCTGTTCAGAAACATAAGACTCTAAAATAGGGTTTTCTTGTTAATTAGTATGTCAACTGCTTGTATGATTATTGCATACCATATAATAAAACTTGCACATTTTATGGGAGACAAGCTTGTTTCCAGGTTCTGATACCAACATTTGCTTCAGACAAAGCAGAGATTGTCCAGTTTCATTTGCAATGTGTCATGCAAAATTTATTTTTGATGCAAAATATTTCAACTTTTAACCTTGGTGTCCTGATAAATTATGTAAATAAGAGCGATGTTGAGGCTCAGTTACATCTACAGATAATCTCCAGTTATTGTCTAATCTTTTCTACTCATTGTTAGGGACTGTGAAATCTCCTTGGATCAGTTGGGTGATTAACTTTTTATTTGAAGCCATTTTAGCAAATACTGAATAGTTCTGAATTGACATCTTCATGAGAGATCAGACTCGCTAAGAAATGCAGATTGGTGTCAGAGACTGGAGAGAAATTGCTTGTTCTTTTTAGTTGTTTTTCCAGTGAAAAGCGAACTACTACCAATGTGATTTTGTTTCCTTCCCTCCTCTGCTAAAATCATTTGGAAGCTGAGCTGAGAAGTCAAATCACATTTACTTCTCCCAGAGTCGTAACATTACAGCTTGTGTGAAGTATTGATTTTACTCTTCCTTGAGCACCGGCCGTCCCCCTTTGTTCTGGGGTGGAAGAGAGAGAGTGCTTTGATGTGATTATGTATTTCCAGGCAAATGGTTCCTAAAGCCTGGCAGGGCTTGTTGCTTTTCAGGAGTGACTTTTGTGAACTGGAAGAGTTAGACAATTGAATGAGAAGCCTAAGGAAGCTTAGTTCAAAATTCAGGTTGCCAAGAACCGCACTTAAAAAAAGGCATCACTGCTGGACAGCCGGCCCCAACGCTTACAGCTTCCGTGAGGGAGCCGTCCTGAAGGGAGCCAGGAAGATGCTGCAGGGCTCTGGGGCCAGTCCAAAGGATGCACTCCTTCACCCAAGGGAGCATAAATGGCTGCCCAGGTCCACCTGCACGCCACTCAAGGATAAGGCTTTTTGCATACTGTGCCATACACTTTAAAGATAGAAGTTTTATGAGTACGTGCCGTTTAATAAAATATAGAACATTGTTTGCATGGAGTCTAATGAAATTCTCCCGTTCTATGATTGCAGTAAAAATGATGATATAACTATATATTATGTAAAATCTAGATTTTTTTTTAAAAAAATTCTTTCTTTGATGACATGGATTTTGGAAAATGCAGTTCTGAAACAATATGAATGTATGCAGCAACACTGAAAAAGTGGGAGTATCCATTAATTTCCTTACAATCTTCTTACAGAAAATGAAATTTTATTGTAAATTAGTAATAAAATAATAAATAGCATGTCCTAGTAAAGCAATAAGACTTCTGCAAGAGTGCCACTGTTTAACTCCGTTGTACAAAGCAGTCTGGGGGATGAAAACACGTCCAATAGGAACCCCTTCCTATTCTTTACGTTGTCTTCTCTTTCCAGGTACTAAATGAAAGTGGAAAAGCAACACTGCCCAGAGATTAAATTGCTTTTCCTAAAACTTGCATTGCCCATCCTGAAAATCCAAAATATCAGCTTAGTCAAATTGTGGCACTAAGCATGGAACAGGCTACTTACAGACTGCTTAATCTTACCTCTCAGTCAGCCTTCTGCTTTTACATTTTTGTTTGTAACGGGTGAAATCCAGCAGGTTGTGACAGGTTCTGGAGAACTGGTAGCGGAAATTTTGAGCAGTTCAGAAAACCAGCAAATACCACCTGCTTCAGAGTGGGGAGGGAATGGGGATTTTTCAGTATCCTTCCACTGTCACGCCCACCAAGCCATGCCCACAGAACCGGTAGTAACAAAAATTGGATTTCACTACCAGTTTGTAAGAACAAAATAGAATAAAACCTGTGATTAACCAGGGCGGGAGGAAAAACTGACAAACATCTGCAGGTGATCAAATGACTTGAGAGAACTGGTTTCATTTGTGTGTGGTTCTCACTGTAACCAAAGAAACGTGCTTTTTGTTTTGGAATTGGCAGGCTGTTTCCCAACGTCTGGACTGAATGAAGCCTGAGACCACATCAGTTGTGTTTTGCCACAAACATTCTTTGATCTTCAAAATCCAGACTGAAAAAAGTGCAGCTTGATATTGCTGTTTGAGGGGGAGGGTTGTAGGCTGCTTAAAAACAAGGTGCAACTACCAACCTCTATGGTCACCGGAGCCTATTATGCTTCTCTTTTCTATGCTTTTCATTAAGATCTGTAAAAACATAGAAAGGTCAGAATTTCCTTGTTCAAAATATAGCAGAAGAATCTCGGGACTATTTCTAATAATAGTGGATCCTCTCTCCTCACATACTAGTACAGGTAGCACTCAACTTGCAATCATTCATTTAGCGATTGTTTGAAGGTACAACAGCACTGAAAAGAGTGACTAGTGATCTTTTTTCATGTTTACGACTGTTGCAGCGTCCCCAGGGTCATGTGATCAAAATTTGGACAGTAGCCAACTGGCTTGAATTTATGACAGTTGCAATACACTGGGGTCCTGTGATGGGAAAGCCAGATTCACTTAATTACCACGTTACTTACTTAACCCACAGTGAGTCACTTAAAAACTGTGACAAGAAAGTAAAATTGGGCAAAATTGATTTAAATGTCTTGCTTAACAACAGAAGTTTCAGGCTCAAATGTGGTTATAAGTTGACTATCTGTAGCAGCATATTTCTACCCAAATGTAGGATGTTGTGTCGGTCCACTTCGCCAAGTTCTTTCTCCAGGTGATCTGCCCTTTTTCAGTAACCGCTAACATTTTCAACCCCTTGAAGGGCCTTGTGCTTGCGGAGCAGAGTCAGCCCTTCAGCTCTTGTCCTCCTGCTTGCTGGAATCGGCATCTCGAGAGGGAGGTGAAGAAATTCCCCAAAAAGCATTTGCCCTTTGAGACTTGTGACTTCATATTCGGCTGTGCTTCTCGCCTCCTTTTAAGCTCTGCTTGATTACGACTGGACCCTTTCAGCTGTTGTATATTTGTCCTTTTCTCCCTTTTGTTTCATGGATTTAGGTCTATGCACGTTCTCCTAATTCAGATGACTTCAATAGAGAATCTCCAGGTTATCCATCTCCTAAACCACTAAGCAGCATGTTTGCTAGCACTTTGTTGTTACAAGGTAAGAAAGATTTTGCTGATATTTTCAAAGTAGATATGAGAGAAAAGGAATAAATAGCATTAGTAATCAAATAAATTAGAGTATAATTTATTTTGTTTATGCTGTCTGAAGTCAAGAGTATCATATTCATAGGATGTGAATTGGTAATAGCAGTTTAAAGGCATATCTTAAAATAGATCTGATTAGCATTTTTTTTGTTATGGTTTGGGCACTTAAAATAGACAGCTGGTCTTTCATGTTGGGACATTTCTGGCCCTTATGTAATAACTGCCAACAGCATCATTGTTCCCAGGGGCTAAAGGAGGTAATCTTGGCAGTCTTGACTTTTTCTGGATTCTTAGATGTTTAGCCTGCTTCTTAGTCACAATGTTCCCAAGGAGGGGAGCATAAAATTCAGAACATTGTTAGGTAAAACAAAATTAAAAGAGGACTGGCAAGCAACAATTGCAGCTGTTTGTACCAATGAGGTTTAGAGTGTTTACTTGTTTCTACCTGAATCAAGTAGACTTCTATATCCTCTAGAAAACGGATCTAATGGCAGTTGCAGTGAAAGAAGCCACTTCTTCACTACTGCACACCTTAAAGCAGGGAGGTTATGCAATTATGCAGAATCTCTTGTCAGTCCAGACCAAGCTGAAAAGGCCAACCTGAGATTCTGAAAATACGTTCGCCAGGACACATATCGGTGTCAGATCCATCTCTTATTTTTTCAGTTTCTCTTTAAGAAACTTTAGTTCTCACAGTTATACAATACACTCTTCTTCTGCACAGCTTTTGTGTGCTTGGGATGACTGTGTTGTCCTTGGCTAGTGAATGGTCCTTGGACGGTTCTTCTGATTTCTGTTTACATCTCCTATATTTGGAACAGGGACTTCCCAGGTTCAAGGCTAGGAAAAAAGAACCCAAAGTCCACCGAGTTGAAAGGGTGGGAGGCAAGGCCTGAGAATCACATGTAGGGGCAATTGATCCGTGGGGCAGGCGGCTCACCTGCATGCTCCTCCTTTCTGAGCCACCCACCCCTCCACCGTTCTCAAGCCCTGCTCCTTGCCTGAGTTCCTGAAGAGCAGAAATTGATAACTGTGCCTGACCAGACGCCTCAGGCCTTCTGTCTTTTATTTTCATCCAACAATAAAGATGGGACCCACATCACTCCTGAACTTTGGAGCCCCTCCCATGGAGTGAGCCAGTCGGCCTATGGTGGAATGCTGGAAAGTCCTTCTCACCTGTCGCCCTCCAATAGTTACAGCAGCCGACATCCCCACAAGCGCCTGGTAAGATGACGGTAGGGAGGACAGCAGTGCCACGTGTCTCTGAATAATCCGTTAAAGAAGAGTCTGTGGGAAAATCAGTAAACTCTTTCAGTGGCCTCCCTGTTGTTTTGGGAAGTCAGTGTATATAACACATTCTGTTCCTTTGTGTTCTTAGATTTGTATCCATTATCTTGGAAAGAGAGAGGCTGACAAGTTCCTCTGGATCACAGCAATTCTCGTTTGGAAGATGAACTGCCTGAAAACCCTGAACTATACCCAGAGTTCAGGCCTTTCAGGAAGTTCACCTTCTAAACCAGAAGAGCTGCTGGTCTTCAGGCATGGGGTGGCACTCGTCCTTGGAGTGCATGATCTGGCTGTGCAGCAATTCAGATTTGTAGGGAGAAAGTGGCTTCAGAGCTTGCCTGTCTCTACACATAGTACCTGTTGGCACCACAATTTAATAATTTGGGCCTAATGGGACCTGGGCTTCCTGTTTCACAAATGAGATTGGATGAGCATTGAGCTCCTGCACACCTTTCATTCATCTGGTTGCCCATTCCATTTGTTACCAGAATCCAGGTTTTAGTTTGCTGAAGTGTTACGGATTTAAGTTATAACCATTCCCTGTAGCAGCATCTGCAGAATGATGAAACCCTAGTTTTGATTTCCAGATGATGGAGAAAGAGAGTTTCCCATTATCTCCAAACAGCCCCACCTCCTTCATTCAGTCAGCATTGACTTTAATGCCTAAAAATAAAACCTCACACTCGGAGATGATTGTGGATTATTGAGGCAAGGTATCTTTCTGCCCTTTGCTTGCTTCACAAACTCTGGTTTAGTTCGGATAACCATTGTGCTCTTTGTAACTGTTTGAGGTTACTTTGAATTTTGCTAATATGAAATTGCCACTCTTGTTCTCTTCTTGCGCTGTGATTCCATTTCTGCTTTTTCCTAGAGTTGCCCTCCTCATTCAGCCTCACCAACAGGTGGAAGCACTAGCCTTCGGCCAATGTCCAGCTTCCACCGGGGCAGGAGCAGTAACTCATTATATGCTGCTGCTGCTGCTGCCGCCGCCGCCGCCGCCACCTCTCGCGCAACGCCAGTCAATGGGTCAGAAACCAGTGTGCTTGGTAAGATCTCGGAGCCCTAAAATTGTCCATAAAATTTATAGCTAGTTTAGTTATAGTTAAGTCGTGATTGTATAATTATCTGCTAAAACTGTAAAAAGATTTGTCAGCTGGCAAGACTTATAATGTTGGTATTTTTAGAGTCGGAATATTTTTCACATCTCTCTTAATTTGATCTCTACTCTGAGACCACTGCCTAGAAAACATTTTTCATACTTGTGGATCTATTCACAAAGCTGGTGTGATGGATCTTAGATAGCATTGTATGTCGATCTGGATATTATTTCTGCACTGCTCCAAAATAAATGTGCAACAGACAATTAAAAAAAAAAGTGATTGGACCAGAAATCATAGTTGAAATATGGTTATAACTTCTATTCAGGAAGAACATATATTTACCTAATGAGCAAGCTTCAGTTTTCCCCAAAACCCCAGATTTATAGATCTTATTGAGATGACATTTCAGCTTATTCATGCATTTGATGTGTTTGTGCACTCTGATTGATGATTCTAAAGTCTTTTCATGATTTCTTATAAAGATATGCATTTAAAAAAAAGACTGATGATTAATCAGTGATGAATTCTGTTGGGCTATTTGACTGAACTAAATTATTTATTTGTGCAAATGTGATCCTGAAATGCTGTACGATGCTTACCCAGCATGATGGGACCAATGTGGTAATCCTGGACTAAAGAGTTGGTTTTGGCAGATGAGTTTTCCTAGCTTTAACAATACTTGAGGATCAGGTTGTCCCAGCAGCTTCATTTTCATTCTGATTGGCACTGATAGGCTGGCAGACAGCAAAACAGACAGAGAAGTGTAAGTTCACGTGCACAAGGAAGTGTGCAAGTGATGGCTCACCTTCTCAGAAAAATATCAGCAATAAAGATGGAACATGTCATTGGATCATTATGTCCAAGTGGCTGAAGTGGCTATTCGTTAGGACGGATCCTGAGGGTTTGCCCTTAGGGGGCAAAGGAACCCTTAGGGTTTGCCTAAGGGAATCAGTGATCATGGCACAGCTCCGCTCTAAATGGAGGTGATTGCTTCTCCTTTCCGCAAGTTCTAGAATTTCGTGAGATGGGAGAAATACAGTCCTATATAAACCAATTCAGTGGATGCTTTGGTGCCTTACCCTCTTCCTGTAGGTTGGGAAAGTTTGCTTTCCTGCCCTTGCTGAAGGAATCCCCTTCTCTTAGCATCTTTGCAAACTAACCTTGCCTGTAGTTGAGAGGATGCCCATTCCCCAGAAGGAAAAGGGCCCTTTGGAAACAGCAGCTCAGAGGTGATTCCCCGTCTTGATCTCTCTCTTCCTCTCCCCCATTCTGCTCTCTTAAATACCGTCCAGGTGTTCTCACCATCTGCACCACATCAATATTGTGCTGCCTTTTTCTTTACAGTTCATAGAGGGAATCCTGCTGGAAGTTCACAGACTGGGGATGCCCTTGGAAAAGCTTTGGCCTCTGTAAGTAATTGTATGTGGAGCAATTCTGTGAAAGACCCAAACTCCATATGCAAATTGTTACCTTTCCGATTGCCTCAAGTAGATCTCAGTGGGCAAACCCAGAATGGATCCGGAGGTGTCTGTGGCTTGGATTTGAGGGAAGCATTTCCGTGAATTTGTGATTGATGTTCTAAAGTTTGTTCACACCTAAATCTCCTTTCAGGCACATTACATGCAGGCATGGCAGCAAAATTCCCCCCCCCCAATAGGCAGACAGAGGTAAGTGCATCCATGGAGCCACAGAAAACGAGACACTGGACCCAAAGCAAAATACAGGCTGATTAAATAATTATGTGCTGTAAAATTGCATTGCTGACGGCTGCGTATTTCTAAAGACTGTCTGGAGAACTCTCCTATTCAGGGTTGTTTCTTTAATGCCATTTATATTTTAAACCATGACCCTTGAAATATTCCTCTAGAGATCTACAACAGGGGGCGGCAAATAAAATGGAACATATTTTTTGGAGTATAAGACACACCTTAGTTTTTGGGGAGAAAAATAGGGGGGGGGAGGAATCTGCCTACCAGGTATTCATTTGGCTAGTCCTTAGCCTGGTCAGCTTCTTTGCTCGCTGGTTTTGAGGTTGGGGATGGTTGGGGCGTCAACTTCTAAAGCACAGCTGATTGTCAGAGGGAGAAGCAATTAGAAAAGCAGGCAAAGCAGGGAAGATTGCTTAGCTGGTGTTTGGGCTGAAAAAACAGCTTCAAAAGCACAGCTGATCCTTGGAGCAAGTTCCAGTGACTAAAGCAGGCAAAGCGCAGGAAGGGTAAGAGAAGGCAGCAGCTGTTCCGGGTAGCCATTTTGGGCACTGCGCGTTGAGCGTTTGGAGGCTGAAAATGCAACACGTGGAGCCCAAAAACACGAGCCATTGTCAGTGGCAATCTCTGCAGCCAGGAAGAAAATGCACAGAGGCCAAAGTGTAGGGACTGGCGGGTGGGCAGAGCTACATTCTGAGTATAAGACGTACCCAAATTTTCAGCCTCTTTTAGGAGGGAAAAAAGTGCATCTTATACTCCAAAAAATACGGTAACCTGTTGATTGTCCAGAGGTTAAGAAATAAATTCATCATGAAAAATGCATTCTATAATTAACTACATGGTATAGGTAGGGGTTCAGTGTTGCCTGTAGCAGCTTTGCCCTAACCTTTCCTCCCCAAAGCTTCTTCCTGGGGTTGGCTCCCCCCACGGAGGAGAAGTCTGAGTTCCATTAGAAGGTTCCATGACAAAGAAATGGGAGGGAGATTGGATGCAGCCATAGTTTGCTAAAGGTTTAATATGAATGGGTTCTGTTAGTTGGAGGCAGAAGAGAGAAGTGTAGTGTGTGCTGGGGAAACAGGCGGTTTGCATAATTGGAAGATCAGGAAGCCCTTCACCTTGGTATTGGCTTGACATGAGTGAGCAAGTCAGTTCACAAATATTCCGTGGGGCTGATTTGCTAGAGCCGAGCAGTCCTGGGCTCTCCCTCACCTGTTCATTGCCCTCCGCTACTCTTGAGAAAGAGGCATGTGAATGAAGGACTCCCCATACTTTGCTCCTTAGCTTTTAACCTGTCTGATGAAGCAATAAAACCATCCTGAAATTGTAAAGATGCTGCCTTTCTCTCCCTTTTAAATGTTGTCATTAATAGCAGAAATAAGATTTGTGTTCTGATGTGCTTTTAAAAAAATAACAGGATGCAACATTTGTTTCTGAATCTAAATACCAAATTCCTTTCAAAATACTCCATGGGTAAAAAAGAAAGGTCAGATAATATGTTTGCAAAGGTCCTTTTATTTTAGATTTAAGCCTGGATAATTGCAGTCTTAATCTTAGAGCGAGAAAGAAAGAGAATTGTACACGAAGGTATTTACCCAAAGCTCTCAAAGCCCAATGGATTATACTTGGGCTTGGATAATGAACTGCTGTGGATAGAAAGCAAAGAACATTTGGCCATGTCTACCATATCCAATGTGCCTCTCTGAACATTTGCCAAACAATAACCCCATAGATGGTGCCCATATGGGGTCCCATGGTGAGAGAAGCATCTGGTTTATGTCAGTGTTTAATGCCAAATCAAAACATTTGGGTTTTAATTTAAAGAAGATCAAATCAGAGTTTTTTCTTGAATGTTGTTGATTATATTGCAAAGAAAGGGACTGAGTTACTGGGCATTAAATTCATAGATTTCCTGGATAAATATTTAAACTGAACAGCAGGGACAGAGGATTAATTGTACAGAAAATTTCTGTCCCCAGCAATCTAAAAATAATAGGGTTATCAGTGCATGCAACATAGATGTTTGTGCGGGTATCAACCCTGCTGTCAAGCAAAACCAAACATTTAATAATGAGTGCCATACCATGTGCACTAACCAAACAGGTGGCAAAAAAGTAGGAGCAGTCAGGCACAACACAGGTTATAAAATATAACAAAAAAATATTTTTCCAACATGTTAAAAACAAGGAAAAAGTCAAGGAAACAATTGGTCCATTGATGGGAGAAAGTGGCAAGAAAGTGACAAGCAACAGGGAGAAAGCAGAGCTACTTAACTCGTTTTTTGCATCTGTCTTC
>JANHFT010005907.1:3362-22769 GCA_032467955.1 Pseudoxenodon macrops | reverse complement strand
CCCAGGCTTGTTGTGCTGTGCTAGGAAGGGAGAATCAACCTGTTTACATTTGGTTTTAAGTCATTGTTATAAACCTCAGAACTTTTCCGCCTCTGGTGCCAATCCAGCGTAGGTTTCGGCATACCGCCAGCCAGCCCCACGATGAGATTTCTGGAAGAGGCTGAGCTGCTGCATGGGGAGGCAGGCCTTGGGGTTCCCTCGGTGTCACCTTTCCCTCACAGAATTTCCTTCTCACAACTTTTGTGACAATGACGCCAAAGATAATTCAAGGAAATGTTGGGACCCCGTGAAAGTGGAGACTTGCCCAGTAGACCCCTCCTCCAAATGCCAGATGACCCACGTGCACTGAATGTGCAGAGAAGAGTCCGAGGGGCCCAAAATGCCAGGAGTGTGGATGGCAGAGGTGGGTTCTGAATCTTCTTACTGCCGGTTCGCTCAGAGGCGTGCTGTGGCCGTGCAGACACTTTGTGCGCCACATGTGCATGTACAGTGCTTTAAAAAAGCTGCTGTGAATGCGCAGAAGCAAAAACCAAGATGGCACTGCCTATGGTGCCGCCGAAAGAACCGGCTCGGTGGCGTGGCAGGTCCGGACCACTAATAGTTTTAGCGAACTGGGCCACCAAGTTACTAACAGTTCGGTAGAACCAGACCGAACTGTTAGGAACCCACTTCTGGTGGATGGGCCACGCCTGGATCCATAGAAGCAACAAGTGTGCAAGCTGACCAGAAAGCAGCAGCACTTGAGGTGGCCTGGCAGGCGGAGGAGTCAGAAAAGGAGGCGCCCAGCGAGGAGAGAACCTGGAGCTGCTGGTAGAAAGGTTGGAAAGAAGGGATTTTAAGGAGAGGAGCTTTTTGTGTGGAAGGAAAAGGAACACACAGCAGAATCGTTTGTTTACAACAAGAGAGGAGAATCACAATGAAAGCGCTGAACTTCCAAAGTTCTCACTTTCAGGCACACCTGTTCACATAAATCCCGCATGGCCCTCATGTTCCCACCAGGTGGGCAGGGGGATACAGAGGCAGGGCCTCCTTTTGACATGCTTGCAAAGGGACCTCAGGCCTGCAAAATGTGAGGGAACCAGCCGACTTGTCACCAGGTCTGAAAAGACAACTAGATATTTTGACCCTGACGAAGCCTCTTTGCTCGGTCCCAGAAAATGAGGCTGGATTCCAAACAGGTAATCATTCACGGAACACCCGCAGTGGACTTTGTGAAGTGAGGGCTGCAGCCAGTGTCCACCCCTCGTTTCCTTGCAGGCTAATCTCTTTCTCCTGCAAATCCTGCCACAAGTACAACTGTGGCGGGACAATCCAGGGTTACAGTGGACATACATTTGTATGAATAACATTCAGAAAGGACAACAAGTAGAGAAGGTATAAAACAGAGGATGAAAGAATGGAAAGTGGAATAAATGTGGGGAAACAGACATTTTCTTAGAGCCAGGACCCCTCGACCTCTAAAAAGCAGTAAAGCAATGTGTGTGGCTGCTTCTATGTGGATTTGAAATCCGAGTCTTTGACTAAGTGAAAGAAAGGAAACGGGGGGGGGAATTTGGACCATGGCCTAAAGGCAGCACAGAGGGCAATGGAAGGAAATGACAGAATAGGAGAGTCCGAGAGGAAATGGGGAAAGTGTAGAAAGAAGGAAAAGAAGGGAGTTTGTTCTGGGTCGACTTCATCTGAAGACTGGCAGGAGAAGTGACTGGTTTGCAACTGCACAAAGTGAGGGAACTGGGTGGACTAGCCGGGCACTGCCAGAGAAAGGGGCTGAGGAGAAGCCGGGTCTGCCTCATTCTTCCAAGAGAATGCAGTGGTCACTGAGGAAGGAGGGAAGGAAGGAAGGAAGGAAGGGCGTTTGTAATGCCAGGAGCTGTGCAAAGGCAGCAAGAGGAGAGGAGAGAAAAAGGGCAGGGGAAAGAGTATCTATCAGCAGTTCAGGGTAGGCTGGAGGCCTGCGCAGGAGGAGCTGCAAGGGAGAAGAAGCACACCCAAAGCCCCTCGCAGGCCAAGTCGCATTTCCCCTCCCGGAGGAGAGCTACTTTGCATGGGATCCATTTCAGACCTTCTGCAAAACGGGGCCTAAGCTGAAGGGAGCCTCCTGCGGAGGAAGGCTTGGACACAAACCAGCCATTGTCTATGAAGACCAAAGCTGCCTGTGGAGATCCCAGGTGTAGCTCAGCCCAAGCTCGGTGGGGGCTCCTCTCAAAGGCTGCTGGCTTGCGTTTCTTGGTTTGTGGAGGAGTTCAACCTGAATTGTGACCTGCTTTGTTTTGGAGGTTCTTCAGCACAATTGCAGTCGACTTAAAGGGGAAACAGAGAAGATGCAGCTGTGAATTGTGTGTGAAGCTTATTGGTCCTTGGGACTGAGATGGTGCTTCCATTCTGGACCCAAAGCCCAGGAAACTCTGCAAACCGAGCATATTCTGGGAGCTCCTGTCACTCCACGAATGAGTCCAGGTCCCCCTTTGTGGTGAATTTAGATGAGGATCTGTTTTAAGGACATCTTGGGTAGATTGAAGGAGAACAGAATGCATCTCCAGCTCCTCAGCCTTCTGGACTCCTTCAGGGATAGACTGGAGACGGCCTGCTCCAGAAGGGGTCTGGAGGAGAACCAGTCCTGTCCTGGCAGTCGGTCTGGCCTGCTGCTTTTGTGTAAGAAGCACATCAGCCTGTGACCGACCCCTCTTTGGGGGAGGATGGATCCAGTTCCTGCAGGGGGGGTTGTGAGGGCCACAGCAGGCCAGGCAGGCCTTGGCTCTGGCTACCCAGTGTCCGGCCCCATGACAGCCCCCCACCACCACACACCATGGCTGCAATAGGAAGGCTCCCCTGGGGTCCAGCCTGGGAGGCTCAACAGCCAATCCAGCCCAGCTTTGGCACCAAACCGCCAACCCGCAAGCAGCTCCTCCCCTCATAAGACGCCCCTTGCAGTGGGGGGGGGTCCATTTCAGGCCAGTAAAGGGGTCCTCTTGCCCAACTCCTCTCTTCACCGAACCAGCCCTCCCTTTAGCAGCTGATGGGTGCCCTCTGCCCTCTCAGCTTTCCCCCTGCTGATGGGGAGGGGGGGGGCTTTCTAGAAGGGAGGTATACCAAGTGCAGGGAGGGGAATGAGGAAGAATTCCCTGGTTTGGCTTCCCTTTGTCGCCCCCCCCTTCCTGGGCACCTGCCAAGGCCCGCCTGTCCGGAGCGTCCCTCCCCACAAGGGAGGATAAAGAGGCCGATTGTCCAAGCTTGGAGACAGTCGGAGCAGGCAGCCTGGCCGCTGGCCATGCTGGTTCAGCCAGGGAGATGCTTCGGCCCTAGCGATGCCATTGGGCAGCCGTGCAGCACAGCCAGTGAGGCAGCCCAATGACCACACTGAGGGATTTGCCCTCGGGACTCGCTGGCACCGAACGAGTGTTGCCTCCGGCCTCTTATTGGCATGCCTGGGGCTCGGCTGAAGCGCAGGAGTGACTGCAGAGCCCAGAGAGCTGAACCACCAGTTAGTTGCTCCAGGGAAGGCGAGGAGGGCTGGTGGCAGCTGGATGTCTCCGGGGGAGGATCCTGCTCTGAGTTTTGGCTCCAAACGGGCATCTGAAGAGCCTTTAAAGCAGCCTTGAGCCTCTAGGGAAAAGGGTTCAAAGCAGCATACTTGGATCAAGTATCACTCAGCTTGGAAACACTCTCAGAACTGGAGTGTGTCTTTTGTGCAACGCCTCCTCCATTCCCAGCTTTCTTTCGGAGGGCAGCAGCTGTGCAGGGAGAAAGGGGGGAGGGTCTCTGGAATCTGCCTCTTTCCTCTTTTTAGGGACACCATAAAGGGGCCTGGCTAGGGGTACCTAATTGGAGGAGACCCAGGTCAGTAAAAATGCAATTATAAGGAACTTCCAACTGGGCATGAATTCAGTGAAACTGGCCTGCCACCCAGCAGAAGCAAGATGGCCGCCCTTGTTGCTGAAGGAAGAGCTCGATGGGTGGTGGAGTCTCGCAGGCTGCACCTGGAATGACCCAGGTGTCCTAGCTAGGAAACGGAGTTAAGGATTTGGGTTTATATGCTGATGTTGTTTTCTTAGAACTGTTATTGTTTTAAGGACGTGTCTCTGTGCCAATTACAGCATAGAATCAAAACAGCGTTAAGCCCACAAAATCAATGAAAAATGATAACTTTTATGTTAAGAGGCGGCAAATAATCTGATATTATTAGCAGAATCCGTTCAATTTGCATTCAGCTGATGATCCCTAAATTACAGGCCCATGTTGTGTGGTGGGTCCACCTGTCTCTTTGCTAGACTCTCCATGTCAGTCACCGGTACGGACTGTTTCTTATAACCCAGCTTCAAAACCTGTTCTGTCACCCTTAGAGGTTTCTGTGGATTCCAGAGGATGTGAGGTCTGGCCCCGTGTGATTAGATGTAGGCCTTGTTTCCTGGCTGTCTTTTCTGGTAATTCCTGGAAGCTGGACTGCTGAAGTGAGTTGTGAATATGTGGAATAAACAAGTGGAATTCACCTGAAAGTGGCTTGAAGGCCCAACAGGAAGCACAGAGCTGAGACAAGGCAACAAACTTCATTTCCTGGCGATGGCCCACCTGGGTCTCCTGTCCCCTCTGCCAGCTGAAGCTCAGGGTCCAAGGCGGCCTGGAGCTCAGCCTCCCCGCAGGCAGGAGAGGATTCCCAATGGGAAGCCCTGATATGGGGAGTGGGGCTGGGCCCCACACTGAGCAGGGTCGTTGCTAGCCAGTCAGTGGTCTGTGGGGCCTGCTAGCATGGACTCCAGGAGGTGGACCAGGCTGTGGGATTGGGGAACTGGGGTGGGGAACAGAAGTGCTCCTTGGGAATTGAGGCCTGGCAGAATTCCTGATCTGGGTTTAGTGAGGAGGCAGCAGCTGGTGAAGGGACGGAGGTGGGCAGGCAGCAGCTGGTCCAGCTCTTTCGGCTGCTTAAGGCCTGGGAGGGAATGACCTGTCGAAGGTGGGACATAGCCTGGGTCTATCGCCCATTTTCTGCAAGACTGGCAGGCCTGTGCATGATTCGTAATCTCTCTCTCAAGCCCAGCCTGACACCATGGAGGAGTTCTCCAGAAAAGTCATGTTAGAAATGGAAAATTTCAGCATTAGGACATCAGTTGCGTTTGGGAAATCAAGCACCAGGTGCCAATGGGAAGTTTCCTGGCTCTGAGGCAGCAGAAAGAAGGCCAGATTAACGTTTGTCTGCATTTAGGAACCAACAATATTCATCCAAACGGGGGCTTCCGGAGGGTTGCAGTCTCTTCTGACAGGAGGCAATCCAAAGCAAAGTATTTATTGTCAACAGATGAACTGAAATATTAATGAAAGGCGGTGGAGTAACTGACGCAAAACACCGTGAAAAACAGGCCTGGAGCTGAAGAGAGTAGGAAGCGCAGTACATCCTGGGCTTTGCCTGGCGCCCGGGTGACACAAACAGCACTTAGGTGGCGGCTGCCGTACCAGCCGGGCACCCTGTAGGAGAGCATTCCAGAGCGGGGCGGCTGCTGAGCTGGTCGCTCTCCTCCTCCTGTGCTTCCTGTAGCCGGAGGATCAAAGCAGGAGTTGGCAAGCGGGGAGCCCCCTGGCTATGCGGAGGGCAGGAAGAAGGGAGGGTGCTGCTGCCAGGGCCTATAGAAAGAGGGGGCCTGACGAAGCTGGGGTGCCACTGAGCTCCACCTGCATCGCATGCTTATTCGTCAGGGCGCCTTTGGACAGCTAAGAAGTTTAGGAAGGCTTCTCCCTGGGCAAGGTCGCCACCTCACTTCTTCCTCTCTGCTTTTTTCATAGCTTTGGTTTGTGTGAATTATGAAGTCCTCTCCCAATGGTTTCCAGCAGCGGCAGCAGGACCGTGTGACCCCCGCTAAGTTGGCAAGACAGGAGAGCCCAAAGAACCCTCCGAATGGCAAGGCTGGGTCTTACGGAGTCACCATCCGGGTCCAAGGGATCGATGGCCATCCGTATCTCGTGCTCAACAACACTGAGGGATGCTTGTCGGCAAATCTCTTGGGGCCTAAAAACGGCCAGCAGGTTGCAGCTGATCAGCCAGCGCCAGATGCCACTCTTCCTGCCATTGAACTCCTCAGGAAAAGCCATGGAGGAAGGCCCCTTGGCGGGGTTTCAGATAATGCGGCACCCAGTTGGATTAAAAGCTTGAACCAAGGCAGCAGGGCAGAGGGAAAGGAAACAGCCTCACCTTTTAAAGCGGAGATTTCCCAGGCCTCTAATTTGCTGAACTTCCAGAAATATCCAGAGCTGCTTCAACCCTATAATCCTGCAAACAGTATCTTGAATCTGAAGGACCTTCAGCCTCGCCTGCTGAGCAAATCCCAATCTCTTGAGGATGAAGAGAAATCGGATTCCAGGCCTTGGAACTCGTCTTTGAAGGTAGCGTTAGGTGGCTCAACCCCCCAATTTGCAGAACTGGCTAAATCAAAACCGAAAACAGTGGACTTGACCAAGCCTGAGCAGAACAAGCAGCAGCAGCTGGAAAGCCCCAGTGTTGCTGGCCGTCCTGGTGGAAGGCCTGAGTGGCTCGCTTCTGGGGCTGGATCTTCAGCTGCTGGCAGTTCCTCTGCCTGCCCAGGTCCTAGGAGGTGCCGACCGGACCTCCTCCCTTTCCGCCAGCCGGACTCAGCAGGAGCAGCCCTGAATGGTTCCCAGAAATCTTCATCTTCATCCACTACTCCAACTTCTGCTGCCTCCGTGTCCAGGTTTTTCCTTGATGACCAAGAATACGCCATCTATGCCGACCACGTCAACCGGCATGAAAACCGGCGGTATATCCCATTCTTGCCTGGAACCGGCCGTGATATTGATACTGGCTCCATTCCTGCAGTTGAGGAGCTGATTGAAAAGTTTGACAGGAAAGTTTGTCCCCAAAGGAGGGGAAGATTAGGGTTTAGGACTCGAACTCTTCCAGGGAATCAAAAGCGATCCAAGAGCGTAGACAGCGCCCTGTCTCACGGGCCGCATTCTGGTTGCATCGGTGACTTCACCACAAGCTTGGGGAGATCATCTGAGCATTTGGTCCAGTCCTCCCAAGTTTGCCTGCAGAAGCCGCTGTCTCCAGAGAAGAAGGCAACATCTCTTGGGGAGCAGTTGCCCCCTCGGGTGGCAGGCAAGCTCCAGACAAGCCCAGGAATGAGAGAGTCTCCCAGCAGCCGCTTCAGTTCCTTGCAGCATCTGAGACAAGAGCAAATGAGCCCCGAGAGTTTGCCTTCAAAGTCTTCCACTCTTCCAAGGCAGCGGGGGAAAAGGGACCATAACTCTCTGGCCTCCACTCTCTTGTTACCAGAAAGCACCCCGAGTCAGGCTCCCTCGATGGAAACTTTTGCTTCTGGTGCACAAAATGCTCAGGTAACTTGTGGCAACTGAGGCTGCTTCAGTGTGAGCCAGTCAGAGGCCGTTCGGCTCCCGCGACCCGGTCTTGGCCAGAGGGACGGAAGGGGCCAGCGATACCTGGGGAAGGGAGGCTGCTGGGTGGAGCAATGGGCAGAGTTCAGCGGAAAGACTCCTGCCTGCCTTCAAGGCAGAGGGATTGGCAGTTGCCGGGTATTTGGGAAGGAACAGCTCTGGATGATGTGCATCACCAAAGCCACGTTGCAAAATTTAAAAATAGAGCCTCTGTCTTCACACGCAGCATTCTCTCCACTACCTGGCCTGTTTTCTCAGGAATAACTGAAAGAAATGGGAGGTGGTCCCGTTCAGGCTTTCCTCTGAAGGCTGCAGAGTTGCTTCCCGCATCCAAGAGTTGGTTTCCAGGCCTGTGCAACCCTTCAGAGCTGCTTGCAGCAACTGCTCAGCTGAAAGGCAGCACACATTGTGTCAGCCCAATTGGAAAGGAGAATCTTTCCTTCTAATCCAAGGCATCCTTTTCATCCTGAGTTTTGTGTTTCAGGTAACACCTGACCTGCTCAAGGGACAGCAAGAACTTGCTCGACAAAGCAATGAAGAGACGGCCAAGCAGATTCTCTACAACTATCTGAAGGAAGGGTGAGTGGGCTTGCTTGTGGCGTGGCACTTTGTCTTGCTTGGGCTCTGCCTCACTTGGTTCCCCAAGGTGAAGTTCCACTCTGATTAACTTGCACAAGAACTCCCTGCAGCCAATGCTCCTCTGCAAGCAGGTCGATCCTGCAGGTGGCTGGAGGATCCAGGGTCTTTGGCTTTCTGACCATTTGAACAAACTCTTCTCACATTTTAGTACCAGTGAACACGAGGACGCTACCAAGAGGAAAGTCAACTTGGTATTTGAGAAAATCCAGACGCTGAAGTCCAGAGCAGCTGGGAGTCCCCAGGTGAATGACACCAAGGAAAGAGCCTTCTGTCTCCCATGGCTGCCTGTGCAGGGAGGGCAGCCCTTGCCCACAGCTCGGTAGAGAGGCTGCCGGTGCCTTTGCCATCGTGTGAGACAGAATTGGTTTTTTGCAAGCAGTGGTGCCAGTAGGCTCTTCCCCCTCCCTTCAAGCAACAAATGTGTTCCATGGCTTCTCTCACACAACCTTTGCTCCCCCAAGGTCCCTCCTGAAGGCCTTATGGGGAGTTCAGAGGTTTAGAACAAATGAATCTTGTTTAACAGCAGACATCTGATGCTTCAGTGGAGGTCAACATGTTGGTGGAAGAGAAGAAGCGGTTGACAAAGGAGGTTTCTGAGCTACAGAGGAAGCTGGACTTGGAACTCAAGGTAGCCCCCCTCCCCCCAACTCCCCCTTGATGACTAATCCTGTACCCGTGAAGAGAGAACGTGGCTCTTTTAAGAGCGCCTCAGGCACACGGGTATAGGGGCACAGTTCAGCTTGCAGCCTCTGGAGGACTGCTGGCTGTTGGAGCAGGCTGAGTTGGGGCCAGTTGTCGGATCCACCAGGCCCATCCCATGCTGAAGATGGGCTGTGCTCCCTCCCGCTAGTCTTTGCTTCACCCTGCAGCCTTCAGAAGGAGCAGAGACGCAGGGCCCCTTGGCCATTTCTCAGAAACACTAGTGGAGTCTTTAGAAAGGTGCAGAGGTTTAATAGATTCTTTTTATCTTTTCCAAAATTTGCTATTTCAGAATCAGCAGAACTTCAAAACTGAAAGGCAGACAATGGAAGCAGAGCTTCAGAAGCTTCGTCAGCAGCTGAAAGAAAATACGGAGGAGAAAGACACTTTCCGGAGGCAGCTGAAGGAGAGCGAGAAAGACCTTAGAGAAAACCTGGAGGAGTGAGTTTTGCTATGCGTGTTGATTATCATAGTAAAATCTAATACAAACTAATGACAAAGAAAAAAGAATATTGTTCTTCCTGCAACAACATTTGAATTAATGAAAGCCCCCCCCCCCTTTTGGGCACCAGGGATCGGTTTCATGGAGGGAGGTTTTCCTGTGGACCGCAGGAGGCTTGGTTTCGCATTCTGCCTGCATCCCATGGATGGAGCTTCACTTGTTTGCGCGGGCCGATTTCTGACATGCCACGGACTGGGGCCAGTCCATGGACCACGGGTTGGGGACTCCTGAATTAAAGATTACGACTGTTACAAATGAAAGGAAGGAATATAAAGTTGGTTTATTTGGTCAAGATTAAAATAAATTGCTATTTCTGGCAGTCCATTATGAGACTTTTTGCTGACATCAGGACTGAAAAGATGATGATTTATGGATTTATCCCTAGAGATGGGACCAGATATCGGATGAAGAGATAAATGTTTGTAACCTTAGAAGGGTTGGAGAGTGACTAAATTTGTTTATACTTGTGATGAAAGTTATTTCGTTATATATTTTTCTTTCTTTATTATATTAGAATTTCTTCTTTCTTCTTTCTTTTCTTTTACCTTGCACTATTTATTCTTTCTTTCCACTCATTTACTTCTCTTTTACCACTTTGGCCACTGTAAACTCTTGCCACCAAACTGGGCTTTCCCGAAGTTTTTGAGGGCTTTTTTTATGACTGACGCGGGTTCCAGCTGGCAGAGCAAAGAAGGCATCTAAAAAGTGCTGCTTTCTTCCTCCCTTTGAGGCTTTTCCAAGTGAAAATGGAACGGGAGCAGCACCAGAGAGAGATCCGGGACTTGCAGGATCAGCTTTCTGAGATGCACGATGAACTGGACAGTACAAAGCACATGGAGGACAGCGAGAAGGAGCAACTCGTAGAGGTGAGGAGGCACTTTTCCTGCCTGAAAGGACCCTGAGCTGGAGCAGAAAAATGTGGCAGGCAGGAGGCCAGGAGTTTGGAGCCTTGGCCACAGCCTTCTCCCCCTTTCTCCTCCTCCCCCTTTCTCCTTCTCCTCCTTCTCCCTTTCTCCTTCTCCTCCTTCTCCCCTTTCTCCTTCTCCTCCTTCTCCCCCTTTCTCCTTCTCCCCTTTCTCCCCTTTCTTCTCCTTCTCCCCTTTCTCCCCCTCCTCCTCCTCCGTTCCTGAGTTTAGGAATTGATGCAAATGAAGCAGGGCCTGCAGGAGTTGCTGGTGCTCAAAGACCAGCAAGAAAAGGCCCTGAAGAAACGCGAGCGGGAGCTGGGGGCCCTGAAGGGCGTCTTGAAGGAAGAGATGGCCAGCCAGGACCAGGAGACGGGCCGCCTCAAGGAGCAGCACGTCCGGGAGCTCCAGAGCCTGAGAGACAGTCTGGCCGAAGCCGCAGAGGTCAGTGAGGTACCCAGCAGAGACCGTGGCTTCTCAGAGCAGAAGTGCAGCTCGGCCCTGGTGCCCCGCTGCCCTCCCCCAGCCCTTGCCCTCCGCCTGAACCTTCTCCCTCCCCCGGCACCAGAGATGCCAGGGGCGGCTTCCTTTCTCCCGCATGGACAGACTGTTTTGTGCTGTGCCTATGAATGCCACCATCTCAGTCCTGGCACCGGGAGGGCTCCGTGTTGGGGTTCGGCATCGGAAACAGAAGCAGGGCTCGCCTTAATCACTCGCTCCTTTACTCTCCTACCCATTTTTTGCTTGTTTGGAAGACAGATATTTCCCCATTTTCCAAACAGACCTTGAGACAATCTGTTAGTTGTTTTTAATTGGGCAAGTTATGCTTTAAAAATAATAATTGCCTGCTGTTATTTTTAAAAACCCTCACTCTGGTGGTGGCTCTGCCCCGTCTGTGTTTCTGCCCATTCGGGAACCCTTTCTAGGGTGACCTCCCTCCTTTCTCCTTTCTCCGCCCACACAGCACAAGCAGAAAGAGTGACCCCCACAGTCTTGGGGCCCAGCGTACCCGGCAGAGCCCCCCTCCCCTCATCTGGGGGCTGCTTGGGTTGGGTGGCAGGGGACCAGGCAGAAAAATGACCTCCTGCCCAGTTTCTGATGGACTTGACCCCACCTAAAATGGTCTGTTGGTTCTGGTTCTGGGCTGCCTGGGACAGCTTTCCCATTCGGCAGCAGAAGAGGAAATGTGTAACCGGCGGCTGAGCCAAGGTCAGTTGCCGGTCAGGGCCCTGGGGCAGAGAATCCAGCCGGCCCTGCTGGGAATGGCAGTTCACGTGTGCCCCATAGCTGACCTTGGATGCCCGGGAGGGCTGTGGGACACCTGCAAGGGCAACCAGCTGGTTTGCCCTCCCCCCTCTTCCAACTCTGTTTTGGGGTGCTGCTGTTTTCCAGGACCACCGGTCACTTGGTTGAGTGTCAGACACTGGAACAACTTGGCTCTTCTGGCCAGCACCCAAAGCCCGGTCTCTCTCTCTCCCTCCTGGCACTGACTCTTTGCCTGGCTCCCTTGAGTAGGAAGCAGGGATAGAGATTGAACTCTCTTAAGGAATTTCATTGCAAGGAGGGAGAGGCTGGCCAACCTGCCCATGCCTGAATGGCACTTTTCAGGGAGAAAATTAAAAGGTGGCTTAAAGGTGGTGGCCGCTGCAAATGATGATTAGCTGTAGCTCATTAACCGCGTGGAGCAGGATGTGGATTTGCCTTGTGGGGAGGGAGGGGTTGGAGTAGCTCAGCTCTGCTCCTGGCCCACCTGAGAGCCAGGACAAGAGGGGGAGGAGGCTCTTCCCTTCCCTGGGGCACTGACCATCAGCCTTGCTGGCTCTCCCGTGTGGTGCTCTTTCTTCCATCCTTTATTTAAATGCTCACGCCTAGCTTTTCCGTGAAAAGCACCAGGGCTGTGTCCTAACCTAGAATGCCAAAGGAAATAACAATGCAGAAACAGGCGTCAGGGTGTAAACATGCAAGCAAGTGGGGGGGAAAACCAACCTTCAGGAATAAGCGATGCAGGAGGCACCTCTTAGACCAGCAAAGTGCTTGGGGGGAAAATCTCTACATTTTTCCAGCATTTGAAGTTTGAAGGGGGGGGGGATGCCACGACCTGGTGCCTCACTGAAGCCTCTTTAGAGACCAGTTGGAGGTCTATTCAGTAGCAAGCCCTGCCAGCTCCACCGGGCCTTGAACCCTGGGCAATGTCACCCTCTCTTTCCTGTTAGTGGGCAGCAGGGATTTGGCCAACTCGCTCCTTGTGCTTGTGAAGGGCTTTGGGCGGGGTATTCACTCCTAAGCTTCCCCAAATTTCGGCCTCTCGGGGTCCGTCCAGACCTCCTGTTCCCTGGCGTTGGAAGGTCCCCAATTCTAGCACAGCAGAAGCAGCGTGGGACGTCACAGAAGAGTGCTAGGTGTCCCTACACCCCCCACCCCACCACCCCCAAGGCTGAGAGGGCCAGTCCTCCTCATCACACTACCTGGCAAGGAATTAGTCCAAGGCTCAACTCCTGAAGTCCAAGGCCAGTCGGACTGGCTCTTGGAAGCGCCTTGTTTGCATTTTCTGGGTCCCTGATATTCTCTGAGCATATCTGGCTCTGTGAACAGGTGATTCTGGCCTTGGTTTGTAGGAATCTCACCCAGCCAGTTCAGTGGCTCTGATGCAGGGCTGTGTGTTGACAAGACTAATCACAGTTTAACCCTTGGAAGTGTCGCAGTGAGTTGCATTGCCGTGAGCAATTTTAATGCAAACAAACAGATAAATCTGCTGAGTTTTCTGCCTTTGAATGTGCTCAGGATGTCCTGAACTGGGTGCATTGGTGCCCTCTGGCCAGTGCTGCTTCCTGGGGTTGGGGAAACCGTGCCCTGCTCTACTTTAGTACTGAGAGCTGCAGCCCTTCATAACATGTGAAAAGTGCCATATTACTTGTTAACGAATTCCAGGTCTACCTTCTCTCATTTTCAGTGGGCACTTTGTTGCTAGCCAGAAAAGGAGTTGCTCCTGTGTAGCTTTATTGCACTGTTCTTGTGCCTCATATAAGTTTTATTATATATTGAGGAAGAACTCAAATGGAGCCCCCCCCCAAACCACACTACCTCTCCGGTGAGGGTCAACCGGTCTCAGGACTCATCCGCGTTGTTGTCGTCCTAGAAACTTGGCTCCCTGTCCAGTGCGAAGGCTGAAGCTGAGAAGGAGCAATGGAGTCAAGAAGGCCGCGTGGCTGAGATGGCCGAGCAAATCGGGCAGCTGAGGGAGGCCCTGGGGCAGCAGGAGGAGCAGCAGCAAGGGCTGCAGCTGGAGCTTGAGAGCCTGAGGGGGAGCCGGGAGGAAGCCCAGGAAAGGCTGAGAAGGTGCATGGTGAGTCTGAAGCGAGCAGAGGAGCTGGGGACGACGGAGAGCAGGGCAAACCCCTCGGCTGGGCTCTCATTTTCATTACATCACTATTGGCCAAACTACCATTGAGGTTCACTTGAAAACTGTAGGAACAAGCAAAAAGCTCCCTTTGTGTGATGGGAGGTGCCATCCGCAGAAGGCAGAGCTGCCATCTCCTTCCTCCCAGACTTCTAGCTGTCAAAAGAGACCTAAGGCCCCTGTCAAGTGTCCCACCTCCACCAGGGTCCGTTCCTGAAAGGGACCGTCCAGGGCCCTGGTGCAAGAAGGCCGCCCTGGGGTGCCTTTTCCTGCCGTTTGCTGTGGGCCTTGCAGGAGGACCTGGGGGGTGGCGGGCAGGGCTCCTCCGGGCAGCTTCACCTGCGGCTTGGCCGATGTCTGGGGCTTCAAGAGGGCCAGAGCCTTGAAATCCAGGGTTGCCAAGGTGGTGCAGGCAGCAGCTGCTGTGGTTTGTTCAAACACAGCCAAGTCAGCGTTTTTGTTTTATTGTGGCACCATTTTTATTGTTTTGTCACTATTTAATGTATTGGTTTTGTTATTGTGAGCTGCCCAGATTTGCTTAAGATGTACAGGCAAATGACTCTTTTCAATCAGTCAGTCTCTCATCCTGGCAGAAAGAGGTGCAGTCTTTGACCCACGCCAAGGAGGAAGCCCGCCAGCTGGCCTCGGCCAAGGCGTCTTTGGAAGCCCAGCTGGAGGATGCCCAGGTGAGAAAGAAGGAAGGGGGTGGAAACATGGCATCCCAGAAAAGCTTTGTCCTGTTGTACTGAGCTGAGTGTCTTAACAAGTAGCAGCTGTGCACAATGTCCTCTCGGTCGCTTTTAGTGCCAGAGAGGTGGTGGTGGTGGCTGTTGTTATTGTTGTTGTGTCTGTGTGCTCAGGTTCTCTCCAAAGGTCCTTTTCCTGAGTCTGTTTGTCTTGAGCATTTGCCTCGTTCTCTTAATTGCTATCAAATTGCAGGGTGCAGCGGAGGCCAAGAGGCCTTTCCCTGCTTCCTTCTGCCTTTGCCTCCCGGCTCCTGTGACGGTTGGAGCCACGGTGGGCAACCTAATGTGTTCTGCTTCCTGCCCCCCCCTTCCCGGCCTTTGCCTTCCCCCTGCTAGAAATTTTCAGGTGGCTGCTGCAGAATTTGGATCTCATTTTTCATTTTAAAGATGTGTTGATTTTTTTATGATGCATGTGGAACACCTGGGCCCATTTACTCATTTATTTCCCATCGGCCAAATAAGGCAGTGAGCATCTCCAACACCCTTCCTGCTCCTATTTCCCCCACAGCAGCACCCCTTCCCCTGTGAGGTGGGTTGGGCTGAAGGGGAGGGGCTGACTCAGTCCCCCAGTCGGGTTCCATGCCTAAGGTGGGACTCGAACTCACGGTCCCTAACCTAATGCCTTAACCACTAGACTGCACCGTCTCTGCAGGCAGCATTTCACAGCCTCGAGATGCCTGAAGGGGTCTCACCGGTGTTGGGGGTTAGCCGAAGGCACCGGTGGGGACAGATTTGTGCCCTGGCCAAGTGGGGGAAGCCCACGGACCTGGCCTGGAACCTGCCATTACAGAGAGCTTGTGGCGGTGTTCTGCCCTGGCCACTGGCGTTCTCGGTGGCCTCGGCCCACGCAGCCACGTCTTCCTCCCTCCGCAGAGGAACATCCGTCGGCTGAGCCAGGAGCAGCAGCAGCTGATGGGCTGCCTGGAAGACGAAGCTTCCCAAAAAGATCAGCTACAGAAGACGAAGCTCCAACTGGAGAACGAACGGCAGCAGCTGGACAGAACGGTTGAAACGCTGCAAAGGGAGGTAAGTGGCCCACCTGGCCAGAGAGTTCGGGGCTTCTGGGTGAGATTAGAGTCCCTGCATTTCAACTGCCAGCCACCAAAGCTTCCGAGGAGGCTTACTCGGGGCAACCAGACCGCAAGGGAAGCAGCATCTTCTGGTTTTCAAATAATGGTCAACCAGAGTCATTGCAGGAACGCCTGGAAGTCCCGTACAGATATTTCCAAAACACAAAGGGCGGAGTGAGCTCTCTTGCTCTTCAGGTGCGGCATCTCAGCAGCAAAAAAGCTTTCCTTTGGACCCACGTCCTCCCCCACCAAGGTCTGTAGAGCCTGAGGGGGAGGAGCCAAGCCATGATCCAAATAGGGTTGGTTACTTTTAATTAGGACATCGACAAGTCTTGCCTGCCCGTTCAGCCCAACCTGGGAGGAGGAGGAGGAGGAGGAGGAGGGCCTGCCCGTGGGGTTTGGGGCACCTGCCTTTGCCCCATAGGTGTGGCAGTCCACCTGGGCAGTTGAGATGTCGTAGGTCCCCTTCCCACCTTGGAAATCTTTTATCCTCCCCTTATCAATGCTTTTCTCTTGGGTAGATGGCGGAAATCATGAAAGTGTCCCAGGAATCAGCCCAGGAACTGCAGAAGCAACTTGATGAGTACAAGGAGAAGAACCAGCAGCAGTTGGTAGATTCACAGCAGCAGCTGAAGGACAAAACCCTGGAGCTAGAAAAGGCCTACCAGACAATCCTCAAAAGGCAAGAGCAGGTATTGACCTCTGACCTCCTGGTATTCTGCCTGCCTGCAATCAAACATCAATTGGACCATGTAACCAAAAGCATCAATTAAACTCCACCCAAACTAGAAATGACTGAAACAAAACAGCCCAGCAGAAACTTCCTGTGGCCACAATAGATGACAAATGGTAGCTGATCACACCCAAGTGAGGCTGACTCCCAGTTGTGTTGTTACACCATCAGCAAGCATTCCCCGCCCCTCTTGTCCTCCTGAGGGGACACCTTGACCAAGTCTGTGGGGCCCCAATACCTGGCTCAGGGTACCAGCCAAAACCATGCCAGGACCTGTAAGCCCAGCCAGTGCTTGGGAACAGTCAGGCCCAGCCAAGGGGAGTCTGACTGGGAAAGGTCCTGTCTGGCTTGTACTCCCAGTGGCAGGGACAAGCAAAGCAAGCTGAAAAAAGCATGGAACAAGACAGGGATGAAATCCAGCAGGTTCTGACAGGTTCTGGAGAACCGGTAGCGAACATTTTGAGTAGCTCGGAGAACAGGCAAATGCCACCTCTGGCTGGCCCCAGGAGTGGGGAGGGAAGGGGGATTTTGCAGTGTCCTTCCCCTGCCACGCCCACCAAGCCACCCCCACAGAACCGGTAGTAAAAAACTTGGATTTCAGCACTGGAACAAGCCCGAAGGAGTTCTAGGCTGGCTATTAAAATAAACAGGCGGCTCTTAAGAAATGTCAGTTGAAAAAGGGAACATCAGGAAGCAGATTATACAAAGCAAATAAAGTTGCCCTTTCTTAGGAAGCTTTTTTCTTCCCTTCAGCCAGCAGCTGGGTGAGGGCTAAGGGGAAGTCCAAGCCCCTTTGTGCTGACTCCCTGCAGGTGGCCTGGCAGCCTTGCGTTGCATGGCTGCCCCCTTGTGGCTGGAAAAAGACTGTGCACATGTTCCCCGAAGGTTCAGTGCTCACAGGTGAACATGCGCTCTGAGGAGTGGGCTGGGTGGCTGGATGAGACCCCTGGGCCAGTAGTCTGTCCTCAGGATGGCCACCAACTGCTCACGGAAGATCCCCAGTCGCCCAGCTGTTGCCCTGCGGAGGTAGTCATGCTGCCATCCCGGCTAAGAGCCCTTGGTTGCCAGGACAGGCGTGGATGGGTCGACCCATTCTTTAAACCAGCACCGCATCTCATGGCACATAAAGACTGGGTGAAGGAGCTGCACAGTCTGCAAGCTGTTGCACACTTTCTGGAGCTGATCTGGAATGTGACCTGGACAGATCCGCCCAGAAAAAGGGGGCAGTTTACCTGGTGTTTCTATGGGAGGCGATTGCAGAATCCCTCAAAGCCTTTCAGATGTTTCCATGTATCACTTGCTTCTCTTTCAGGAAACGGGTTGGGGTTAAAGGAGGTTAGGGCTAGCAAGCCAGAATTAAATGTTGGCTTCCTGTCACACCTGTGGACCTTCGCAGCCTGGAGTCTAGCTGAGATGGAAGAAACGTAGGATCTGGGTTTGCAAAATGCAGAAATACTTCCTTGCCTCTAGATCTACCTGTCCACAGCAGATGTTTACAGAGGATATAGGTGAGAGGTTTATGGGACGTATTTCTTTGACTTCCAGGTACGTTTCATGGAGGAAGAATTACAGGGTCACAAAAAAGCCCTCACCAAGACTCGGCTTCTGGAAGACACGGTGAAGGACTTGGAGTCTGAACTGGAAACTAAAAGCCACTTGAAAGACGATCGGGCAAGACAAGCCAAGATACTGGAGGTAGAAAGGGACCGTATTTGGAGAGGCAGATTGAGGCCCAGAAATTAATCATCTTTTTCTGTACAAAGAGACCCGTCCACTCAGCGGCCCACCTGCCAAGTCCTGAAGGGCACCTGAGGCCTCTTCTCCCGAGGAGCTTCTTCCCCTGCCTCACGCAGCATCCCTTGATCTGTTCTGGGCCGTCCCTGCATCCGGCTCCAGAGGGGGCAGGACTTTGCACAGGATGCCCAGCCGGCGTGGCAGGCGGTTGCAAGGCGGGTCCTTATGTTGCAAGACCCTTGAAGTAAAACACACTGAACTGCAACCCCCCCCCACCCCCCCACCCCCGTGTGCTTTGAGCCGACCGAGGCCTCTCCCTCTCCGCCTGCAGCAGGCACAAAAAATGCTCACCGTGTGCTCACCTGTGGAAGGTGTGGTTTCCCACGGGCCTTTAGGTCAGGGGACTCTAGTCAGAGCCAGCCAGAAATGGGGGTGCTGAGAAGCCCTCCAGAGAAGGGTGCATGGGCTGAGGGCCCTCCAGGTGGAGAGAGTGTCCCTCTGGAGCTCCCGGCCGGAGGGGGCCTCTTCCCAGCTGCTTTGAGCTGCCTTTATGGGTGCCAGGCTGACATGTCCCCCCGGAGGGAGAGCAGCTGCTCCTCTTCTCTCCCTGCCTCACATGTCAAGGGGTTCCGGTGCTCTGCGTGGCGCAGACCTTGCGATGTTCTTCCCCGCAGGACAAGATATCCCAGCTGGAGCTGGAGCTGGAAGAAGAACGGAGCAATTCCGATATCCTGTCTGGGAGGGTCAGCAGGGGCAGAGAGCAGGTAGGCCTTGGCTTCTCTCAGGTGGCGGTCGAAGGATTGGGGAAGGAGCAGGAAGCCCCGGCTGGGCCTGCTCTGCCTCCAGCGGCCGCCTCAGGAGCAGCTCTGGGAAGCAGGCTTGGCCCTCCCCCCATAATCAAGGCCTTCACACACACACACACACACACACACACCCAGCAGCCGGCCCAGGTGGATTCCTAGAGGTGGCCTGGCCCCTCCCCCCCCCGTCCCCCCACAGCCTGTTTGAGACCAGCAGGGACCTTCTCTGCCTGGAAAGCTCTGGCCTCAAAGGCTCCTTTGGAGGCTGGAAACACATAAACCTCCTCAGCTGATTGCTTCAATTAGGCAAAATACGTGTTTCTTTTCAAGGCTCTGGAACTCCCCATTTCCTACACACGGGACAAAGCCTGACTTGTCCTCGGTCCAGGCTTGGATGCAGGGATTCCCAAAGGCTGTTTCAGGTCTACTAAACATTCATAACAGCCGAATAATAGCTCTCTTATTGCTCATTATCACTGTTGATTAAGCGGCTAACCAGCCAGGAACAAGGAGTGCAGCCTGCCCGGCCCCCGTGCTCCGGCCCAGCCCAGCCCAGCCTTTCTCAGGGGCCTGGATGGGCTGCTTTAGGGAACGGAGCACAAGGCTGGTCGATCTCACATAACTGCAGGTGTTGCCACAGGTGCAGCCTGGAATAGTGTCTCTCTTGCCTTTGCACAGGCATTTTTACCACCTGGGTTCTTAGCCTGGACTGCCGGTGCGCCTGTTTCTTCCCTGATCCAACTGACTGTTCATTTCCTGTGACTGTTTTTCTCCCTCCCCTCCC
>JANHFT010005906.1:75982-91425 GCA_032467955.1 Pseudoxenodon macrops | reverse complement strand
GTACTGCATTTTGTATTGGGGTTTTATACTTGTAAACTGAGTTGGGCGGCCATATAAATGTTCTTAATATATAAAAAATAAATGTAATCAACAAAATCAGTTTGTGGATTACATAGCATATTATATAATATACTGTTATGCATAAATTGAACTCTGTTACTAATGGCACACTAATTAAGTATGCCATGCAGAGTCATAAAATTGAGGAAACTGTGGTTAGATTAACAATGCTGTCTTGGGAATATAGCCATACAATTCTTAAATTCTCTTTTTCTTCTGCTGGTTAATGACTTCACTAAAATTACTTGAATTTTCCTTTTTCCTGTTAACCAATAACTAGCTTTCACTTAATAACCAGAAGCTATAGAAGAAATTGTATGCATTTGAAAGATATTTTCTGGATTCTTGTGTGGGTAAATGTAGAATTAATGCTATCCTTTACACTACCTAACATGAATAGCTGATTATCCTTCATTTTTTAAGTTTATTTTTTATCTTGATAGTATCTAATTTTCCAACTGGGATTTTTACTTTTTTTAATTTTATGGTTCTGTCTGAACCCTGGAAAATGAATTACTTAACAAGTATTAATTCAGTGAATCTTGTGTACATATATCATGAAAATACCAATTTTTCATCCAAACTATTTTTCCCCCTAGAGTTATCCCATATTGTGACATCTTTTATCCTAAGTGGTCTTGTAATACAATGAAGTTGAAATTTTCTTTTACCCCTAGACACATATTGAACAGCTTTCAATTGCACATTGAATATTGCTTGGTGTGTTTACACCATAGAGTGAGATGTTTCAGAGGTGCCAGGATTCAGTTTCCCGAGAAGCTCTGAAGTCTGATACCTTTATGTGAAAATAGCATTAATTTACAGTATATGTTAAGAAGCATAAGAAAATAGTTCACAACATTAGCATTATAAAACAAGTCTGTTACCGACTAGATATCTTGGTGGAATCATTACTTTCAAGGTTCCCAGACTCCTTTTGGCTGGTTTTGCATTATCCATGAAGGTTATATAAATTCAATATTCTTGCATAATAATAGATTTTTATTTATGATTGAAGACCAGCTGTCAATTACTATTTACCTACTTACTTACTTACTTATTTATAAAATTTATTTGTCATCCTTCTTACCATAGGGCAGTGATGGCTAACATTTTTGTTGCCGCACACGGATACCCATAATGCAATGCATGTGTGACGCCCCCCTGTGACACCACCCCATGCCTGCACACATGACCCCTCCTGCATGCATCCCTCCCCCCCGGGCATGCACATGCAATCCCCCCACCTGAGATAGTAAGAAAGGATAAACCTTAAGCACCATTTACTTTGGGGGGAAACAGAATATAAAACCAATTAATTTTTATAAACTTAAGAAAAATCTATGCGACTTCACAAATTGGTGTTCCAACATTCAACATACATGTCAATGGTCAGTGGTGAAGAATGTTCTTTGGCGTATTTGGAGGTTGAAAGCTCCAACACCAAATGTTAATTACTTTGCTAAGTGGCTTTGTCTATAATCCAGACTAGTGCAATATGCTTTCAATTTGTGTGCCCTTAAAATGCATCCAGAAATTACTAGTGGACCAAAATGCCACAGCTAGGCTTCTATCCAATGCAAGGTACAGGGATGATATAAAACCTGTCCTGAAAAGTCTTTGCTGATAGCCAGCTATTTACCAAGGACAATTTTATCTATTTGTCGCATTTATGTCCCACCACAATATTTCAAGGTTGATATTGAGACAAAAACACAATTATGATAACCACTCTACCTTTCTTGTAAGGTATATTAACAGAATCTTATGAGTCTGAAAATGCAAATCTCCTGCCATTGTTTTTAATGTCTAGTGTGTTAGGGTGGATCCTTTTAAAGAATTACTTCTGGCCTGTTAAGCAGTCCCGTCCCCCCATTTTTTTTATCTGATCACTGATTAGGCAGCTCTATTCCCCTTGTCCCTGAAGGTCATTCCCATATACCATAACTAGAGAGGTCCCTACTAAAATCTTTCCACATCCCCTCTAGTTTTGTGATTGAAATATCTTTTATATTCTGGTTATCAAGTCTGTGGCTCTGGTTCCTGTCTCCCAATGTCATCTCAACACACCATTAGAATTATAAACCAGTACGGAGTTGCTGTTTTGAACAACATCCTTATTGCTAAAAGTTATCTGAATGCCATATGTCAGATTTGGACTTATTTCACACAGGATTGAGACCAGGATTCAGTACAGACATGCCATTGGTTGTGCTTTATTTATTTATTTAATTGTTTTTAATATTTTATTTATTTATTTATTATTAAATTGTTTCCCGCCAATTCACTAGTGCTTGTTGACGATCTTGGTAGAGCAGGGATTTCAGTGGCATGTTAAATGTGGTTGGCAGGCATTCAGCAAGCTAAACATAATTTTCAAGAACAAGCTTCCCCTATGCCTGAAAAAAAAAGTTTTCTATCACTGTGTGCTACCTGCTCTAACTGAGTCCTTCGAGAGAAGGGCGGTATATAAATTTAATAAATAAATAAATAAATAAATAAATAAATAAATAAACATATGCCAGCGAAACATGGACACTAACTTCAGAATCAAAACAAAAGCTACAAGTGGCTCGGCATCACAAGACAAGATAGAAGGACCTGCACATGGATTAGGGAACAAATGAAATATATGATGCCATCAAAAGAGTAAAAGAAATGAAATGGAAATGGACTGGTCACATAGAAGGAAGAATTGATGGCAGGTGGACTAAGGCAGTGTTAGAATGGATCCCACTTGATAAAAAGTGTTTCCAAAAGAGACCTAAAACAAGAGGGATCAATGACATAAGCAAGTATTGCAAAGGAAAGCTCAAGATCGTATTGGTTGGAAACATGCAGAAGAGGCCTTCATCCTGCAGTGAATAGACAATGGCTAGAATTTTGTATTTATTTCTATGTTTATCATTTTTACCCTTGCCGTAAAGTATCTTGAGATTGCCATTGAGAGTTGAGAATTTAATAAATCAAAAATAAAAACTGACTTCAATGATGCAGAGTAATTTGACACTAAACACAGGCTGTACATGCAATTCCTTCAGGTCAGTAGTTGAAAGGCCAAAAGATTGTCAGAAATAAAACCAAAAGTTTGATTTTGAATATGGATTGGAAATCCTGAATAATGTTTTCTTTGGGATTTTTCCCCTTAACAACAGCTTAAAGGTGATTTGTCTTGGGAGTTACAGAGTTCTCCACTTCCTCATTCTGCACAATTTTTCCACTGAAAATATTACCAACTCACTCTTGCTGTTTGTTTACAATGCTGCCATCAGATGTTTTTCAGAATAAATTTGGGTGGCATGGAGCTCCAACTACTTTTGTTACTGTTTGAGCAGTGTATCTTTGAAAAGACAGACAATACAATAAGGTAACCAATGAACAATTTAATAGTAGAAGGTGCTGAACTGGATCTCCTTCCAAATCAAGTCTTTGGTGCAGTCAGAATAGGAAGATGTTTTTGGCTAACAAAGCATCTACACCTGCATGAAAAGCTCTCTGCAAATTATATGTTTCAACAAATCCCAAAATGAATGGAAGTTGATACACTGGTACAATCTCTCCATGGCACAAAGTTAAAAATGGCAACTTTGTGCAAAACTGAATGTATACTTTCTATTTCTGTGCAATTGTTTACGAAGTCAAATTACGAGAAGAGCGAATAATACAGGTGCAAACATTGGTACACCTTTGAAGTCAGTACTTTATAACACATCCTTTGGCAGAAATAACAGCCTCCAAACATGTTCTGTAGCCAGCTATGATTCACTGAAACAAATAATTTGACCAGGAGGTGTCACATCTTTGTAAATCAAGATTACAAGGCTTCCTGCTAATGCCTGTTTTATTTACATTGTTTCTACAATTTTTGTGCGCTTTGATGAGCACCGTTTACTGACAATATAAAATTCACATTTTAAAAATATGTGATTAATGAAATCTTTGCTTTCTAGGCACTAATATGCACTTAATTAATCAAGGCTAATACATTTATTTCCTATTAATTCCACTCCATCTGCTTGGCTCCAAGAGGAGAATAATTAATTGTTTGCATTAGCGTATTTATTTATTTATTTAGACTAATCCTGAAGTGGACTGGGTTAACTGTTCCAAAGATAACTTCCCACTATCGGGTTCCACTCAAAAAGTTTTATATGTTTTCCAAACTCCTAGCTTCTCCCCTCTTCAATGTGATTTTTCTCTTGTCTTGAGGACACCTCCCTCCCCTCCTCTCCCTTCCCCCAAAAAATATGATGTTATCTTGCAGGTTCTCTTTTCTCTACTAAGATGTCCATATTCCCCACACATACTACCTTTATCTTTGTAGCATCTTTTCTATGTTCTGACTGCTGGTAATTTTAGCCTTGAATTCTCAGACTCCTAATACTAAAGAAATCCCATGTTTCTCATACCAAATTCCAACTTGATTGTATGAGTTTCAAACTGAACATTTTAAAGAAAATTTTTGGCTATTGAACTTCAAGTTTGAACATTGTCCTTTCATATCCTTCCACAAAATGTGCTGATTTGCCTCTGAGAACATCTACTTGGCTGGTTGTTGCTATCTTCATGGGTCAGGTCTTTGGTCTGCTTTTCCTCTTGGGCTTCTCACCTTTTTCTCACATGTGAAACTTTCAGCTCTTCATATTGTATAGATTCAACTAGCAATTATGGTTCTGATGTTCTTTACACAAAGGCGCATGCCTTCTTATTTGCGTTTTGCTCACAAGTATCTTTCTGTTAATAGATGAGGGAAGAATCTTTCCTTCCTTCCTTCCTTTCTACCTCCCCTTCTTCCTCCCTCCCTCCCCTCCTTCCTCCTTCCCTCTCTCCCTCCATCGCTCCCTTCCTGTTCTTTTGCCTTACATAAATTGTACCACACATCTAGGGGTTACATTATACATAGCTTATCAATTTCTGAAAGTATTTTTGGAATAGACAAGTGGTTCTAAAAAACTGTATGATACTTACATAAAATTTCTATTTTACACCAATCCAAACTCTTATTAGCTTTGCTTATGAATTTGTCATATTTTATTTTATTCTGTGAATTCTTCTGCTTTGAGTTACTTGTTAGAACAAATACTCTGGGCATAAACACATATGAGCATTGAGAAAAATGACTGAACATGGTCTCTTGGAATTTTGAAAAATATATTCCAACACGTTTATAGGAAAGGTAAGAAACACTGCAGTTAGGAAACAATGGCTTCTACTCTGTGGCAGAGTTTTCAAATTCGATAAAGCTGATAGTTTCATTTAGGCTTTAATGATTGGTTGGTTGGTTAATTGACTGATTGATTCTTCCCGGAAACTTCATTTATTTCAGATGTAAACAGTGTAGCATTCTTGTCTCCAAAATGCCAGTAAATATCTCCCTGATACTTGCTGGGTTCCTTTAGTGACAACTTGGTATTTTTTTCCTCCCAAATGTCCAACATTATCTTTATCAGAATGCCTCTTGGATCTACAGTATATAAGCCCTCTGTATATGATTAAAAATGGAAATTATGGGTGGCTACAGCTTTTATTTTAAAAAAGCATGTGTAATCTTTTTAAAAATAACCCATCATCTAGAATTATGATATGATAAAATTATAACAATTGTCATTTGAATTGTTCCTGATACCACTATTTGTCATTACTAACTATCAGTCTCCATTTTTTACACAATGTATATGTCACATCAGGAGAGAGAAATCCTCCCATTATGAAAGAGAACTTTGTAATGAGACTATAGAACTCAATTTATCTACCACAGTGCATTTTTTAAATCTAGTCTGACTCCCTCTTCTCTATTTTTGGAAGTATAATAGTAGGTTTCTCCTTCCCTTTCCACTGGAGCTTTCAAATTCTATTACTTCCCCCAGAATACATTATCTTATTTTCTATTTTAAAATAATACCATCAGTTTTTACTCTAGCCTAATTCGAGGTCAAAATTCAGCTAACAACTAATGCAAGGAACAGCAGGAAGCTGTTTTGAATCCTCTTAGGAATTAAAAGTTTGAAAAATATTTTGAAAGATACCATGAATAAAACAATGGGAAAACATCCCCCTCTTTATTATTTTGGATTTAAGATCTGAACTTTTAGGGGGGAAAGTGGAAAAAAACTGAACTGTTCTTTGTCTTCGTTGGCCCCAATAACAAAACTGGAACATGAGTGAGTTGTGGCTTGTAACACAGTGTAACACTCAGCTGCAATCAGGCTATAAGACATTAATGAAATAGCACGGCTATCCAAGGACAACTAATTAGGATGATTTTTTATGATGATTACATGCTTCAAAATAAAGACAAAAGTATATAGAAATCTTTGCCCCATTGTCTTTTAACCTGATTGCAACTGAGTGCTATGCTCTGCTCTGCATATTAACATCTGATCTCTGTTAAAATCGAAGCAGTTAATGCAGACTAGGCACCTGGAATGCAAATGAGAAATCTGACCAGCATAGATTACTTCACTGCCCCCCCACACACACACACACTTTTGATGGCCTCCTTCAACTCTTTTTACCATAATGATAATTGTCATAATGCAGTGAGGCGCTCTGCAATAAAACAAGGCAGTTCTTTGAAGCATGCATGACCAATCACAAAGCACCTGTCAGCAGCTCTATCAAACCAAACATATCCCTTCCTGACAACTTGAGGCAGCTATGCAGACCAGTCATGCAATTCCAGGAAAAAATGTTCCAATAAAAGAGATTATTTGTAGGTCAGGATTGAAATGAGGGGTCCTTGGTGCTTTCATGAGGACCTTGATTGTTTTCTTGCAGACATTTCATTATCCAAACTAGGTAATATCATGAGTGCTAATATTTTAACTTTAACCTTAGACTGTCTAGTATGGATGATGTTACCTAGTTTGGATAATAAAACGTCTGCAAGTAAACAACCAAGCTCATAAAAGCACGAAGGACCTCTCAAATATGTTGTTGCTATAAACATAATCAAGCACTACTATGTGAGTATCTATGCATCAAGGCGTAAAAAGAACTTTTATCGAAAGAAGAACTTTTATAACTCCTAATAAGTAACAGTCTCCCTGGTTCCCTCCAATCCTGACCATCTGATCCCTGTAGACAACCAATGCAGAGTAAACAAGTGAACCATACAGAGAGGAAGCAGCTGGTATACTGCCTCCATTCTTACACTTCGCTTCATCAGTTTCTCTTCTTTAAAAAGAAAAAAGCCAGCTAGGATTGAACAAGGATATGAGGTGGGGGGAGGGGGGCAGAAAACCCTTAAAAGATATGAAAATCATGGAACTAGAGAAGATTATGGAGTCTGAGAGTCCGAGAGTGACACTGTTGATGTTACCTAGCTGGGTGGTGAAACATCTGCAAGAAAAAAACAAAGATCAGAAAGCACCAAGGAGCTCACAGTTCAACCCTGCAGTACGAATAGTCTCTTCTATTGAAAGAGAAGATTCTTTGGAATGATTGATTATGTGCCATCCAGTCAGTGTTTGCTCTTAATAATCATATAGACTTCCTCCATAATTATCTATTCCAAACCTAATGATGCTCCCATTGTCACTGTAATTGAATCTACTCACATTGCTGCCTGCTGTTCTCTTCCTCTCTTTCCCCCCCAGCATTATAGATTTCTCAAGGGAGATGGATTTCCACATAATATGTCCAAAATATGATAATTTGAGCCTAGTTATTTATGACTCAAGTGAGAATTCCAGATTGATTGTTTTTGAAAAATATATACAGAATATGGACATTTGTCTGTTTTCTTGGTTGCTCATTGTTGTATTAGTTGGAGCCTTCTCCAACACCAACATTTAAAAGCATTAATGCTATTTCTATTCTCTTTTAAAGTACAATTTTCACTCCTATAGAATGTTAAATGGACCATTAGTTGCACGATTTGGATCTTTGTGGGAATAGATATGTCATGACACCTGAATATTTCCCCAAGTTTTTCATTGTTATACTACCAAGTAATAACTTGCAGCATATTTCTTTACTTCTATTTTTTTTTAATGCTAATAGTGGAGACTATACCCACTACTGTCTTCCTAATTCTAAGGCTGGTTGCTATATCAGTTGTCATTCGTTTAGCTTTTTTTAATATCTTTAATTACAGCACCATTTTTCAATGTGCTCTTAGAATAATATTATTGTAATTTCCAGATTATTTGAACTTCCAGTTATCAGAATATTAATTTATAAACCAGAGGTGGGTTCCTACCGGTTCTATCCGGTTCTATAGAGTAGGTAGTAACTCCGTGGTGATGTCACGGAGCCTCTTCTGTCGGTGGCTCTGTGGGCATAGAAGCTAGGTTTTGACTGCTGCATGTGCCCACGCTCACACGTTTTGCGCGCGCACTTGAAGCATGATCTCACAGTAAGAAGATTCAGAACCCACCTCTGTTATAAACATAAACCATTGAATGTTATTTTTTTCTTTTCCTTTTCTTTGGCTCATTTGTCTACCATTTATTTTCTCTCTCTTCTTTCATAGGGGTGTGTGGAGTGTGTGTATACATATATAACCCTTTTTATGACCCTGTAATCCCTTAATTCATAGAGTCGGGGTGACTGGATGGAGCTGAGCATTTACTGGTTGAATGCCTTTCCTGGTGCCATGCAGAGTTTGCAGCAGATATTTTTTCTTTGCTCCCTAGGAGAGAAATATCTGCAGCTACCTAAAATTGAATTATCAACCTTCCAGGTGAGAGTCAAGCATCTTCACCACAAGGTCACCATGCCACTCAATAGACACACACACACACACACACACTTCCCATATTTCAGCTGCAACATTTTGTTTTTCTTAAACTTTTGTCACATATTACTGTGACTCATCCAAACTGACATCTGCTCTTCCTACGATGTCCCGTCTCTGACTATTTTGTCATTCTACAAAGTTTTTTCTGCTATCTTGGCAGAATATTTTTAGAATTTACAAGATTCTGAATTAGGACAGGACAGAGTTCAAGATACAAACTCAAGTTTGTATCTTACGTGAGGCTCATTTCCTCTAGTCTGTAGAAGAGTTGTCCCAACACATTTTGTATGTAAATTTTCACTCTTTGACAAATTCTAACAGGAAAAATTTGAAAATATTACTAATTACATTTTATGTGCCCCATTCAAACAATTTTGTAGGACTCAAGATACTAATTTCTATTTTTGACTGCCCTACTTTATCTGCCTATTCATCTGTAATATATTTTAGTAAATTAAAAAGGACAGATTGAAACAGTTCAATGAAGTAACTACCAGGAATTCATTCTATTGGAATTGTCCATCTCAAAGTCTTATCTTATTTGCCCAATGAATAAAATCATTATTGTGTTTCTAATTGGATCAATTTTACTCTAATAGTTCCCTCTTTGTTCCTTTTTGTGAATCTGTATATTATTGTCAAAAGCTCTATATAATCTAGATGTGGCAATATGCTAACATTGGGCATTATGACACAAACTTTACTACCTGTTATAATAGCCAAAATTACTGTGAAATATTAATTAATTCAAAATCTTGCAGTAACTACCGGTATTTAAATTCATACATTTTAGTGTCCTCAAACAAAATAAAGGCAGATTTGGAGCAAAAATTCCAAAATCTCATGAGAAGTGATGAGAAATTGCTAATATTGTTGCCATTTGACAATATGTGGTATTCCACATATCAGAGCCACCCCTACTACTTTCAAAACTTGATTTGTACCTTGCCCATTTTGATCTGTCAGTTTTTATACTAAGCATTTCAGTGAAAAGGTGTGTAATATTGGTAACTCTGTTGCAAAGGAAAATAAAATTATTCCCATGGAGTGGCTATTTGGCTACCTTGTTTGCCTTTGGCTCTGTTTTAAAGTATTGCTCAGTGATTGCATAATCAAGGCCTTGATCGACCTAATTCTTCATCACAAATCAAACCCAGGTGAATGCCCACCATAATCTGACCTAATGACATTGTTCCCCTCCCAACAGTGTGGACTTAGAGGAGGGAAGGAGAAGTGTTCACATCCTCAGCTACTTCTAGAAAAAAAAGTCAAAGTACAATAGGTTCCAACTGACGTACACACAGGTATGACTCATTCCTCATTCTCTCTCTAATTAAATACATCAGAAAATGTGGCTGCTTATGAGTCACTAATAAAAGTTTGCCCACAATGAATAAGATCATTATGAAATGTCAAAACATAAAATGGTCTTGAATTAGGGAGGATGAACTGTGGTTGGTTGAAAAAAAGCAACATGTGGATATCTCTCCAGACACATGGTTTTCTAATTCACTTTGGAGGTTAACTTACCCATTCTCCTTCTGTCTGCCCCCACACCTTTCTGAACCCACAGAAACAAATTTCAGCTCATCTATTAAGGCATTATCAAGACATATTATATTACACATGTACTATGTGAATGCTAAAATATTTCCAGGGCACTGACAAGATGACCCATGAATGAATAAACAATATTTCATTGCGAGACAGATTGACTTGTGAATTTTAGTTACAGCTGCCAGGAACTATTAAATAGCAGTAGAAGAAATTTACAAAGAATAGAAATATTTTTCTTCTCATCCCAGTTTCTGGAAGACCGTTTCTAAGATATTTCCAGTTGCTAGCCCTGTCTCCTTCTTTGGTGGTATATATCAGGAGAAACAGAATGCCAAAATATTTATTAATTCTTTTAGAAATTAATCTTAGAAAGAAATTAATGAATTTCTCAGCTATGTTAAACAGTTTTTCTTCCTGGATTGAAATATCCTTTTCCAGAACCTGCTTTAAAGATGGTCTGGATCACAACTCCTATGAGCCACAGCCACTATAAGTAACGACTTATGAAAATTGTATGAGTCCCTTGGACCGCAAGGCAATCAAACTGGTCAGTCCTAGAGAAGATCAACCCTTACAGCTCTTTAGAAGGCCAGATCCTGAAGAAGAAACTCAAATATTTTGGCCACTGAATGAGAAGAAAGGATTCACTGGAGAAGAGCCTAATGCTGGGAAAGATTGAGGGCAAAAGAAGAAGGGGACGACAGAGAATGAGGTGGCTGGATGGAGTCACAGTCGGCGTGAGCTGAAATGGACTCGAAATGATGGTAGAGGACAGGAAGGCCTGGAGGAATGTTGTCTACGGGTTGCAATGGGTCGGACATGATTTTGCAACTAACAACAACAAAAATATTACAAGTAACCTAACTTTTTATGGGAAAAATTGTGTGTGTGTGTGTTAGCATAAGATAAAATTGCCAACCAATACATTTCAAGGAGAAGTAATGTAAAAGCTTAGAAGAATGCTTTTCAGTTGTCAATGAATAAGGATTATAAAAAGACTGTTTGTGAAAATGTCCCTGGCCTAAAATACAAAAAGGTTCTAAACTGAAAATTGCTCTTTGAAGGAATTCTTGTAATCTCATCTCTTTATCTCAATAACACTTGCTAAAGAGACCTCTGAGAATCTTACTTAGAAAATAATCACTTTCAGTTTTGGCAGCTGCCATAGATTCCGAGAGCTACACATCTCAATGTTTCATCTTGCTTAACCCTGCTTACCCTTCTGTTCCACTTTTAATCTTTACAGGTACCGTGTTTCCCCGAAAATAAGACCTTCCCTGAAAATAAACCCACCCCACCATTTCCTCTGGTTAGAGAGACAGAGCTGGAAATTGGTAAGATGACAAGAGAAGCCCCGTCTTGCTCCACCCCCCCAAAATAATAAGACTTTCCCGAAAATAAGGCCAAGCACTTATTTCAGGGTTCAAAAAAATATAAGACAGGGTCAATTCTACAATCTATTGTTGACACAGTCATTAATCAAATGGCTGAAATCATTAAGTAAATCTGGCTATCCCCTTTGACTGTGAGGCCACTCAGGAAAATTGCAAATGGTGTTCACAGGACTTCATGTCCATCATATAATGTATGCTGGTTTCCAAGCACCTGAAATGGGACCCAGTTTCTATCCCCTTTACATGGACATCCAAGGAGTACCTGCTAAGAATGCCCATTTTCTAGGAGTTACAGCATAAGGGGGAAGCATTAGCTGTAGCTGCAGGAGATGACCAGATTGAGCCTGAGGGAACAGTCAAGCACATCATCAGTCTTGAGTTCCTTCACACCCACAAGAGACCTAAGTCCAGCCCAACTTGAATTCCATTTATTTTTATTCTCCTCTGATTTGCTTTAACTGTTAGTAGTTCAGATTCTTGTAGAGAGAGTTAGCATGCAATAACTCTCCTTGGCTCCTAACTTCCTGCACTTGAAAGAAGCCTTTCCTCTACTGATAGTGCTTGACTTACAACAGTTCATTTAATGACTGTTCAAAGTTACAATGGCACTGGAAAAAGTGACTTATGACCATTTTTCATGCTTATGACCGTTTGCAGCATCCCCATGGTCACATGATCAAAATTCAGATGCTCCACAACTGATTCGTATTTATGATGGTTACAATGTCCTGAGGTCACGTGATCATCGTTTGGGACACAAGCAAAGTCAATGGAGAAGTCAGATTCACTTAACAACCATGTTCCTAACTTAACGACTGCAGTGATTCACTTAACAAATGTGGCAAGAAAGGTAATAACATGGAACAAAACTCACTTAACATATCTCTCAGCAACAAATATTTTGAGCTCAATTGTGGTCATAAATCAAGGACTACCTGTACTCTGAAATAACTTTTTTCTGAAACATGTTTGGTCCCCACCCTCATGTGCTTCTGGAAGCAGGAAAAAACATACGTAGTTCTTTCAGAGGACTTTGGAGATGAATTATTACATAGAGACACAACTTTTATGCTTTGATAACTATTGGTTCCCATTCCCTTTCCCCCCCAATGTGTATTCCATTTTTAATACTTAAAGTCCGTAAGGTGTAAAACATCTTCTTGATCTCAGGTAGTTGAATAAACTTCATTAAAAATGGAATAAATAAGTATCAATATTCTGAAGCATGGCTAACATAAAGAGAAATATATTGATCCCACAGGTTTTGCGTGTTAATACTGCTTTCTTCTAAAGTCTTGTGATGAATGTGGGACAAGGATAGCATCTGAAATGGAATGGAATTTTTTTTTCTATATCTGCCACTGCATTTCTGCATTTTCAAAGAGTGTTGGTCTCTCAGGAGACAGATATGAGGAAACAATGATGTGACTGACTATGTAAAACCAAATTCTTCAGTCCACTTTAATTCTTTCATTGGAAAGTTGGGATTCTTTAAAACACACACCCAGATATGCAAAAACTTTTCAAATGGTACATAAAGATTCTCTACAAAGCAGTGGTGAAATCTAAATGTTCTGTGGCCGTGGCTTGGTGGGTGTGGTGTGGCTTGGTGGGAGTGGCAGGGGAAGGATACTGCAAAATCTCCATTCCCTCCCCATTCTGGGGCCAGCCAGAGGTGGTATTTACTGGTTCTCCAAACTACTCAAAATTTCCGCTACTGATTCCCTGACAATTAGCATTGTCAGAACCTGGATTTCAAGAGGTTCTGGTGAAATTGTGTTGTACTGCAAGTTGACATGACTTGGAAGCTAGGAGAAACTGTCAAGACTGTTTGCAAACAGGAATATTCACTGATGCTGTTTGGGTAATGAAATGTCTACAAGAAAGTTTGGGATAATGAAATGTCTGCAAGAAAACAACCAAGCTCAGAGAGCACCAAGGACTCCTCATTGTTTGCAAAGCATCAGAGTTTACTCATATGCAACAATTCCTTGGGAAATTTTTTTTTTGGGGGTGGGAGCATTTTCCTAAACTTAATTATTTTTTGTTACTCAATATGAGTAACAAGACTTTTAATTGCATGGAAAATGCAACTAATGAAATGCATATTACTGGACTGAAGTAATAGCCATCAGTGAATTTAAGGAAAGAGCCATTGCAAAAATATTACCCATGATTCTCAGTGCTGTTCATAGAATGTAAAGCCTGAAAAGCAGAGATTAGAATCCAATATAAATTGCAAGATGTGAGTTTGAACAGTGAGCTTTGCTGCAAATCTTTGAAGTAACATAAGAAAGGAAAGTGTGGGGAGGGAATAATGTTTATAAGTTAACTCTTCATCTGGAATCCTTTGATCCATGTTGTCATTAACAGAATTGTCTTCATTTCAGCATGAATATGTTGGTCAATTGGTCAGCTGAGCGATTCCCATATAATGGTATTCTATTTGATCAGCTAGCAAAAGAGCAAATATTACAGCTACATAGACAATTCCATCCAGATGAATTGTGACAGATATTCAATTCCTTTCCCTTCAAGTCTAGAATACAAATTGAGTAAGAAAGATTTCTATATTTTTCATTACCAAGCTAGAAGTCTCAATATTTTTGAAAAAACATTAAAAATTGTGTTTATTTTTGTTGGTCAATATTAGACTTAGAAAATGAATGCAACATGGAAGAAGTGCTTCTTGCATATGTTAGCATATCATCTATGAGTGACATGCCATTGTGAAGTTTTCCATTGATTTCTTCTCTAACACCTAGAACAGCTGAAATCTCTCTTTCCAAATCAACTCCTGAACGTATCATAATACAAATACGGCTCTCCTAACATTCACATTTAGGACTTGCAACTTTGTTGCTAAGTGGCAGGGTCATTAAGTGAGACAGCATGAGACAACCACAGACTTATGACTGTGTCACTACAGTCATTATGTGAGACATCGCATGACCATGGCTTGCTGGCTTGTCCGTTCAGTCTGTTTTCCAGAAACAAGATGGTGATCATCTGACTGCATAAATGCCTGAAGGTTGCAAAGCATCTAAATGTCCCAAAGGTGCTTTTTCAAGAGGCAACTGGACTTTCTGGTTTTTCTTTAAAGACATTTCACTTCTCATCCAAGAAGCTTCTTCAGCTCTGACCGGAGGGTGGGGAATGGAAGGATTCATAAATGCATGGGACAACATAGGGGAACAAACCCATCAGGACAAGATTCAGCAGTCCATCTGCTTTTAAAATACAAAGGCCAGTCTTTTGAAGACCACAAAGGCTACATGGACAGAGAGGACTGCTGATTTGAAAGAGGGGCCAAAGAGGCCATCTATGTCAAACATGAACATCCCTCTCTCAACAGAGGGGGAGGGATATGATATCTTCTATCTTCAGTCTAAAACACAGTTCCAAGAAGGCTCCACATTTATGTGCATAACTCAAGTGACCCTGATGACACAGATAAATCTCCAGGTGGTCTCAATGACTCTCTAAAAGAATGCAAATGACCAGCTGTCTGCAAGGAGTATAAATACTTCCATTCCCCACCATCCAGTCAGAGCTGAAGAAGCTTTTTGGATGAGGAGTGAAATGTTTTCAAGGAAAAACCAGATAGTCCAGTTGTCAGTGTTCCAAATATCATCCCTAAAAGGATCAGACTCCAAGGCAAAGCTTTCCTCAAAGTTCTGGTTTATTAG